>NDGN011531053.1:15844-30602 GCA_002564285.1 Tympanoctomys barrerae
AGGACAAGATGCAGACATGATATCTTGTCTAAACACTATTAGTACAAACCTTTCTTCTCATTGCACTAAGAGAAAGTAGCAGTTTATCTATGCTAACTACTTTGTATATATAGATATATACATATTTTTTTTTCACTACACAATGGTCCTTCATTTATATCCCCCTTTTTTGTTTACTTTTATCAGAGATGGGTGTTCCACGGATTTCTTACATAGAAGTGGGAGAAAATTCAGGCTGATTGTCAGGAAATCTCCCAAACAATGCTGAGCTGAAGCCGTGACCCTGAACCAGTTTGTACAATCCCTTCATCTGGGCACCCTCACACTGGGAAACACATGAGAACAAGAATCAGGTTCTCTGGCGGGAGGGGCTGACACCTTTTCTTCTGTACTGCCATCTTTTGGGACCCCCTTAGGGATCCTCAAAGCCTTCCTGAATGTTTATCTAACCCAACAAAGTGAAGGAGTGGGATGTGAGAAAGTTATTTCATGAATGAACAGGATTCTTGGAAACAATTAATGGCTAAATGAAGTGAGCTAAAACCGCCTCTTCATCCCTGGTGTCTTCTCAGGGAAAGCCCACTCTATAGAAGAGAAGCCACCACCCGCTCTGTTCATGAGGGTGCCAGCACTGTCCTCACAATGCTGCCAGTAACCCACAGCCTGCGGAAGAGCCAGGACCAGCCCCACGGGGCTGTGAGGGGTGCAGGTACAAAGGCTGACGCCTCGGGCTGGGGAGTGGGACAGCAGGAGTCTCACTTCATCCGGGGACCCCAGTACACATATCAGAACCCTGGGCTCTAGCTCAAGCAGGCCACATGCACCCAAGACTGGAAGTTTCTTGCCAAAGAGAGAGTCCAAGCTATTCTATGGGTCACACGTAGGACACTTAAACCGAAGTCCTGGAACCTGAAAAGTGAGCTTGCACTTGAACTTCCCGAACGATGCACAGCTCATTTCCTTTGTCATAGGTCATTTAAAATAAAAAGTGTGTTCAGGGTCCTGCAGGCTGGGCGGAGCTCAGTAGACGTGAGGTGCTGGGGCCCAGTCTGTACCCCTAACAGGTCCCAGCCGGACCTGCGCCCTGCGTGCAGCTCTGGGTGGACTCTGGACCCGGCCATGACCACAGTGGCTGCTGCAGCTGAATTTCAGGTTTTTCTACTCTGCTCTCTATCTAGTCATTTCCAATCTAGTACAAGGGAAAACTGTGCAGCAACCTTGGCTCATTCCGCTTATGTTGCTAAATTATTGAATATTTTGCCATGCCTTGGCCAGAAAGCCACGGCAACTGTCTTGGAAGGGATAAGCTGCCTTCTGGAGCCGCGCAGCACTGCGCCCATGCATGCCTGGAGGGCTTCTGCAGAGACCCTCTCTCCTCTGCAGCAGCCTGAAGTGGGGCATCGCCTCTGCACTGATGTGAAGCTACAATCGCACGTGTGCATTGAGCAGCAACATGTCTTTATAGGGCTCCTTGTGAGTTGCACACACATGCACACACATGTACATGCACGCACACACACACACACACACACACACACACGCGCGCACTCAGGCACATAGTCCGGAAGGAAGAGCCCCGAAGCCTGACATAGAGGGTGAGGGGCGGAGGATGAGGGCCGATGCTGTGTGGGCCAGTGGTGCTCCTGCCGTGCGGGGCACGCACACCGCTGACAAGTCACACGTGCTCAGACGCCTGGCAAGGCTTCTCTTCAGAGGAGACTGTGAGATGGCTTTTAATTTATTTTTTAATATACCAAGCTGCAGGTAAAATGCAGCTATGAGGAGAGAAAGCAAATAAGGTCTATAGTCAAAGCAATTGCTTTCTTTTTCCCGACTGTAACAAAAGTGGACATTGGCCCATGTATTTCTCTTTTATAACTTTCCTACCCAGTGATTGCCTGACCGAGTGCAGATGGTAGCCCGCCTCTCTGTGTGGAGGCCCCAGTGCCTCCTGTCTTCACAGCAACCTTGTGGTGCCCAGCCCAGCAGCCTCGCCCAGCACTGGGCTGGACGGGGCCACTGCTCCTCACTTCCTGGGTGCAGCTTGGCACGTGCATCCACGTTGTCATGGAATAAACATGACAACGTGGACTGCACCATGCTGGGGCTAAGGAAGGTAATTCTGGGCTGTGACTTGGGCTCCTGGTGCCCTCCACAGGTCTGGCACAGGAGGGCACAGGACGTGCACAGAGGCCCCGTGGAGGGAGAGATCGCAGCCCAGGGGGTTCAGGGTTTCCTCCCACATGGCTACGCTCAGGGTTGCAAAGTAGACATGAACTGAAGGACAGAAGGCACCCATGAGTCTCCATGTTCTCACCCATGAAAGGAGCACAGGAACCTTGGGATTGCAAAGGCGCTGAGATTCTAGGTGTCTTCATCTGTGAAGGCTGCCCCTTGTTTGTCTGTCAGTCTGTCTATCCCAGAATTCTGATAAGGAAATCAGGTAAGTCCTTCTACACTTTGGTTCTTTTCCCTGTAGTTAGCACAACTTCAAAGCGATAGCCACGCTATGCACTACGCAGTGAACATTTCTTGCTTCGTTTTTGTTTTTTAAGTCGAGAAAGTTAGACTGTTCGAGTCACTAGAAAAGAACACACCAGAGGGTAGTGAGAGGACTCCAGAGAGGCCACTGTACAACCAGAATAAAGGACAGACGTGCTGGAGAGGGAAGCCAGCTGCCACTCAGAGAGGTGGAGCAGGGCAGGTGGCAGCATTCCCTGAAATAGCCCCAACCTGTTTTTCCAGTTGTGTCGCGGTGTCTTTTCACCGAGTGCTCTGGATTACAGGTAAAGCACCGCAGGCAGCATCTCAGGAGGCCCAGGCTGCCTGTGAACCCCAGAGTGTGGTGAAGCAACGGCGGAGGGGCAGGCACAGCTCTGTGGGTCTGTCAGGGCCTGGAGGCCGGCCTGGCCCTGCTGTGGGCTCTGGGCAGGTCTCACATCATGAGCAGCAGTGCCAGCTGGGGGGCAGGCAGGGGCCATGCGTGTCCTTGTCTTCGTGGCTTTTCAGCTTTGGGCTCCCTGCCCCTTAGCGGGGCACGAGGCTGGGAGGTTGGGGGCTGCTCAGCTCTGTGCTCTCTTCTGACTGCTGGGGAAGAGAGGCACCCCCAGCAGTCCTCTGAGGGTGGCTGCGGCCCCGGCACCTCTTCCCCTCGCCAAGGCTGTGTGCCAGTCCCTCAGCAAACGCGCAGACACACACTTCTACCTGCAGCAAGGCACCGTCCGTCCAGACTCGCCACACTGCCTGGAGCTCAGGGACACCTGCATGAGACGGCCCCTCCCACACACGACAGCTTCACCAGCTGAACTGAGGCCAAAATTAACTGCAAAACCCTTACCAGGTGTTTCTGTATTGACCCAAAGAAGAATTTCATTAAAAACAACCCCAAGCCTCCTGCAGGTCTGATCGTCCACAGCATGTGGATGTCTCAACTGTCCACAAAGCCCCGGGGGGCCCCAGGAGTCCTGGAGAAGCAGCAGCAGGGTGTTCGGAGGTCACGCCAGGTGCCCAGAGCTCTGGGCTCCCCAGGCTGCCAGCAGGACCATTCCTCGTTTTAGCCCCCGGGGACAGTGGCAAGGGGGCACCAGGTGCTGGGTGGGTGTCAGCCTCAGGAGGGACTGGGGGGGAAACGAGAGCGGGAGCCACAGGGCCAGCTCTGGAACCTGTCTTCAGTGAGTCTGCTGAGGCCCTGATGGGTTCCAGACCTGTAGCTCACTCGTGAAGCTACGACCCAGGGAAACGGCAGACTGGTGGGCCAAAACTGGGCAGAGTCAAAGGACACATGTCCAGGAGTCAGCCTGCAGGGGCAGGGAAGCCCAGGAAAAGGAAGGGGAAAGAGAGGGGGGAGGGGGAGAGGAGAGGAGGGAGAGAGCGAGGAGAGGGGGAGGGAGACGGGGGAGGGAGAGTGGGAGGGAGAGAAGAGGAGAGAGGAAGAGGGGGAGGGAGAGAGGGGGAAGGGTAGAGAGAGGGAAGGGAGGGAGAGAGGGAGGGAGAGAAGAGGAGAGAGGAAGAGGGGGAGGGAGAGAGGGGGAAGGGTAGAGAGAGAGAGGGAGGGGAGGGAGAGAGGGAGGGAGAGAAGAGGAGAGAGGAAGAGGGGGAGGGAGAGAGGGGGAGAGGAGAAGAGGGGGAGGAAGAGAGAGGGAGGGTAGAGAGAGAGAGGGAGGGGAGGGAGAGAGGGAGAGGCCCCAGTGCTGCTGCAGAGACACTTGAGCCTGGACCTGCAGGAGGAACTCAGTATCAAGCAAGAGCGCACGGGGCATGTGAGTGGCACACGGTGCCGTGTGTGTCTGAGAAGTCGCCCTTGTGGTATTTCTGTTTGGAGGGCAGGTGTCTACTTTGAACTGACCAGGCCCTTTTTAGCTCCGCTGGCCCAGTGGGCTGACTTGCCATCCGCCTGCCTCGGTGTCTCCTGGCATCCTCTGCCATTTCAGACAGAAAACAGCACCAAAATGACCACTTTTCTCCCAGTAAAGAGGTCCCAGAAAGGCTGACTTTGGTCACATACACACGTAGAACACGTACACAACACACGCAGTGTACATGTAATTGCAACCTAGGGGGGGGCAAGAGCTGTTCTCATTAATTTGAATGTGATCCTCAGTTCCCTGTGTATAAGCCATCATTTAATGTGCCTCGAATAGAAAAAAACTAATTTATCAATCAAATATTTTTAAATAAAAAACTTTAAGAAGCAGGTGCAGGGTCTGGGGTTCAATCCCCAGGCCTGCTGTGCTGGCCCCACCCCAGGGTGTGCTGAGATGGTGATTGAGGCTGGGCGTGGTGGCGCACGCCTGCGATCCCAGCTCTTGGGAGGCTGTAAACGGGCGGCTCACTGTAAGTCTGATCTCGCAGTGAGACCCTGAACACCGTGTAGACCCTTTCCCCAAAAAAACTTTAAGAAAAACATGAACAAGTAAAAGTAGCTAATTTGTTGCACAATAATGTGAATACTGTTAGCATTGCCAAACTACACACTTAAAAGATAATTAAGATAGCACATTTTATGTGTATCTTATGGCAATATAAGATTTAAAAAATTAGAGTTGAGAAAAGAGGCACAGAGGGGCCCCTCTTTGGGCTTGACCACCCTGAGGCACACTGTGCCGTCTGGCCTGGCGTCCGTCTGCCTGGCGTCCGTATGTGGCCCGAGCAGATGGCTTCTGCTGACACGCGGACGGCCGCCGGGCACACTCCTGGCTCCAGCATCGCAGCCCGGTCGCCTGCGAGCGACGACAGCAGCACCTGAGGACCGTCCTCCGCCCTCGTCACCTGCGAGCTGAGGAGCAATTCAGGTTGCTTTTTCCCTATCTTCCAATACTGGGGGTTGAATCTAGGTCATCTGCCATGAGCCATGTGCCCAGGCACCTTCCCACCCTTTTTCAAGACAAGGTGTCATGAATTGCCCACCTGGGGCAAGCTTGAGTTCCTCCTGCATCAGCCTCCCAGAATACTGGGATTACGAACACATGCCATCACACCCGATTCTGATTACTTCCTTATGTCATCTATGAACCAAGCCTTTGAGCCTCTTTTTGTAGTTCAGCACACCAAGCCTGACATGGAAAGAGATGCCCTCCCGATCTGCGAAGACACTTGGCTGCACAGAATCCTAAGCTGAGCTGCAGGTGGACACGGCCGCAGTGAGTCATAAACCGACACGCTTTGGCCACCTCGGTCTTGCATTTACTGTGTGGAGCTGTTTGCAGCGCTGTCTGGCTAGAGGAACTCCAGGCTGTGGCCCAGAAGACAACCGCTTGCTCCTGCCTTCACTGGCTGGCTAAAGCACATCTCACATAGAATGTATTTCCATGTTTAATACGAACACAAATATATCTGAAAGTAATAGAAGCACAATGGTGGCTGGTTTGCCGTCAAATCTCACAATATTAAAAGCACAGTGTTAATTCTTTGGTATCAAGTTAGTAATGGTTCTGTGAGTTTTTAACACAGAGAAGTCAAACACAATTGCGGCCCCCTGCGAGGCGCTGCAGCGCCTCTGGCGGGTCAGGGTCCCTGCAGCTGGAAAGGTGAGGAGGGTGCTGCTTGGCTCTGCAGGGCCTCGGAGCCCAGCGGCCCCCGAGAGGCCACTTCTGTGCTGAGCCATAATCACGCGGTCACCGCTAGGAAAGAGCTACAGACACGACTCAGCTACATCTTGCAAGGGTTGATCTTCTTCATAGTCAGCAACAGGGCCAGGCCTCAGAACCCTGCGCAGAACCGCAAGGAAGCAGAGTGGAACAGAAGGCGATGGGTGACAGGACCACGGGAGCCACGTACTGAACAGTGTGGCACTGCGCAGACCCCAGTGCCTCTGGCCCTGTCACATGCCTTGAAAGCACACTGTGGACAGGAGACATGGGAAGGCAGAGCCTTTGGCTGCCAGGGGCCTGGCATGGCCAGGGCTGCCAGCCCTGGGGTGCGGCCCCTGAGGGCCAGAGGCGCACACCCCCAAGGCACCAGCTGGCTGCTTTGGACTCGTTTTGCACTGAGTACACAATCTGCTAGTGAAAAGTTCAAATGTGGGGATGCTGTCCATTTCTAGTGACTGTCCTCCTTGCCTTGCACACTGGATCTTCAGACACAACTGGCCTTCTGAAGGAGAGCATGCTGGTGGCCGCCCACAGCCTCAGGTGAGGCCACTGCTCTTTGGGACTGTGGCACGCGGACAGCCCTTCAGAGCCACCAGAGCTGCCGCTGACACAGGAGTTCCTGATGAGTCAGCACAGTGATGTGCCTTGGCCACCCCTCCCAGGAAGTGACCTGCTTCCACGTCCTGTGTTTACACTGTGAGACCCAGAGCGCAGCCAGGGTCTCCAAGACACCAGGGAATTCCAGAGTTGCATTTCTGAGTAAGCAGAGGGGAATCCCTCCTGTCCTTCCTTGTCAGGGGTCAAACTGGAGCTTTGTCTTCCAGACAGAGCAGGCAGTTCTGGGAGTCTGGAGACAGCGACTTGTGGCTTCACTGTGAGCCTTCCTGCCTCTTCTTAGGGTGAAGGGCAGCACTGGCCAGAGGGGACAGGCAGGCCATCTCTGAGCTGGGGAGGCCAGAGCTGTCTGGTGCTATGTGATGCCCAGCACAAGAGGACTGTGGCCACTTTCTCTGTTCTTTCTCCCTGATACTTCATCTTTCTTTTTTTTTTTNATGCATTTTGTACAAGGTCTCACTGGTCCTGGTGGCCGGCTCAGCATGCTGCGGGGCGGGGCCAGTGGGGCATGTGGCGCTGGAGATCAAACCCTCATCCCTGTGATTGCCTAGGCAGGTGCTTAGTCTGCTGAGCTATCTTGCTGGCCCTCTTCTTCATTTTAGACTTGGAGAATTTCTAACATTCAGAAATCTGAGATCAAGGAAGAGTGTCCATCTTCATGCTGTTAAATCAGCCTTACTTCACTATATAATTGCTTATTAGCCTCACAGCTTCAGGCTTTTTAAATCACTTGTGGGAAGGATAAGGCGTTCTGGTTTTTAATTCAGTTTAAATTGGATCTAAAGTAGGAGTGAATGGGCATGGAGCAAGCGGGCCCAAGGGGATGGGAAGTGCGCGCGTATGCAGAGTGCACGGCCTCTGCGGGCGGTGGCTGCGCGGCTCGGCCTGTGCTGGGGCTGGAAAGCACAGAGCCTCTGGGGTCACCTGGGCGCTGGCGCAACTGCCTTGGCAGGGTGGCCTGACACCTTCAAACACTGGAGTTCTGGGCGGTGCAACCGCAGAGCACACAGCCCTGAAGGAGCGTCGTGCACGGAGGCAGCGCCACGGGGGAGAACACGCCACAGAGCACCGTGAACCCGGACGCCTCGCACCTGACAGACAACCCTTGCGCTGAGCGTGGAGGTGCACCCCGTACCCCAAGCACTTGACAGTTCCAAGCCTGAGCCCAGCCTGGGTAACTTAGCAACTTACAAAAAGGAAAGAGATTAGGAATGCAACTCAGTGTGAAAGCCCTGGTTCACTAATGCCTAGTGTCACCAGCTGCTATTGGGTATTCATCTATATCTACAGGCTGTATCTATAGACTTGCACATAAACCTACAGGCATTTTAGAATTAAAATTAAAATGCTGAGCACATAGTTTAAAGAACCACAAGCTGTTGTCCCACAAAATTTGTTTACTTGGGCCCAGAAGTGTTTCAGCCCAGGAAGACTCATTGTTCTATTTTTAAAAAATAAAAGCTGCTCCAACTGTGTCCGGGCTCATGCCCTGCTCGGCCTGTTGCAGCTCCCAGAAGGTTTCTGCTACCTAAGAGCTGTGTGTGCAGGCGGAAGCCAACGAGCACGAGAGTGGCAGGAGATGGAGCGCGGCTGCGGCCTCTGGCCAAGGGCCACACGCTGCAGTGCCAGGTGCCTCGCTGCGCTCTGGAGGAGCCGCACCCTGGCCCTCCGTCTCTCTGCAGGGGGCTGGTGCTCCTGCACCCTGCTCTCCACTCTTCTGGCCCCACTGTTCTCCTGGGGCCCTGGTGTCTTCAGTAGCCAGCCCAGCACGGGGCAGGCCCGTGCACTGTCCAGCTGTGCTGCTGGTGAAGCACTCTGCTGCCGCTCTCCCAGGAGGCTGGTCCTCGGGCAGGCTCAGCACTCACTCACACCCGTCTCCGGTCACTGCCTCCCCACGCCTGGCTTCCCATCCTGAGCGCCGTCCCACCATGGTCTGTCTGGCTGGAGAACTCCAGACCCTTTCAATCCCATCAGCACATGTGATTCCGTCTCAATTCCAGAGCAAACTGAAATAAAGGCCTGGGTCTAAATGATTTCACCAGGAAGAGGGTTCAACAGGATCAGGAGGAAACCGGGGTGTGGGGGGAAAGTGGCCAGCAGGGGCGGATGGGGTGAGAGGAAGAGATGGAGCCAGTTGGATGAGGCGAGTCCTCCTTGCTTCCAGGCACACATTTTCCAGTTTCTCTGATTTTTTTTTGAAAGCTGAGCCCCATCTGTTCTTCCCATTTGACCCCCTTGGCAAGAAGGAGATGTGGTGTGGGGTAGTGGGGAAAACAGACGCACAGCCCGCAGAGGTTTACGTGTCTGAGTTATCGAGAAACCTGCTCCACCTCCCCAATCCTGCACTCTGCCTCCTCCAGAGAGGGACGAAGGGCCCTCTGATGCTAATCCTGAGCACTGATGGCAGCGGCGGCCTCGCGGCCCAGGCCTAGGGAGACAAGCATGTGCATCAGGCAGGTTCCTGCACACGGGTGTTAGTAGCACATCTCTGCATGCACAGTGCAGTGGGCCACTTTGAGTCACATTTGAAAGATATCACAGGCACAAATCTTTCAGACAGCTGGGGACGGAGAGAAGGCCAGACAGGAAATTGCCTTCTGCGTGTAAAATGCCTATAGTGAGAACCTGGGGGATCCGTGCCCTCCTCCAGACGTGTGTGTACGAGGGCACGGCCCAGCGCACCTGGAGCCACGTGGCACCGCCCTCGGGCCCCATGGTTCACAGCCGATGCGTTCGCAAACTGTTTCTGGGGCTATGATCTTCATTAGGGTGGGCACCCAGCATCCTCTGCGTCTTGATTTAACCCTTTGACATGGGGCAGGACTTTGACTTTGATTTCTGTTTCTCTAAAACGAAATGCCTCTTTCAGAAGCCAGAAGTACAAGCAATAAGGTGCTGCCCTCAGAAAACCAAGACTGACTCAACTGGTAAAGACACCTCTTCCTCCGGAGAGACCTGCTCGCTGCTGGGCTGGGGCTGGGCCTGTTTCAGAGCCCCCCACTCCTGGCCCCTGCCAGCCTCAGGCTTCCACGGCCTCAAAAGGCACAATTCCCAGCTCCTGGCTTCTCCCACAACCAAGGCCTGTGCTGGCCGCTGGCCGCTGGCTCCTCCTCCTCCCAGGCCCTGTCTGTCTCAGAACAGACTCGGCTGAAGTCCTTGGGCAGTGGGATGCCGCCCACAACCTGCAAAAGGGGCACTGAACACTGGATCAGAGTAAAAGGTGAGCCCCGCAGTCTCGCACACGGGGTGACCCTGGCTTCTGCAGTGTCAGAAGGGGGCTCATCCTGTGGGTGCTGCGGGATGTATGTCCAGCGAGTTATTAATTGCTTGGTAGCGAAAGGACATTAGGGCTTGGCTGACTGACCTTCTTCCGTCCTTGCCTCAGTTCCATTTGTCCTGTTTCCAAAAGCCCACATATGGAAAACGAAGTTCCACTCAGAGATGTGTTTATATTTATACCGTGATCGCGATACGGCCCCCTTGAGACCCCACCCACGGGAGGGAAGCATTTGCCTCACACGCAGTGAGTCTGGCTCAAGAAATGCTCGTTTCATCAGAGCAGAGAAATGCACACCCGTGAGAGATGAGGGAGAAGACAGCGGGGCTGGCGCAGCAGGCCGAGTGCTGCTCCATCCGCTGCGGTTTGGAGTCAGCCGGCGGACGTGGGAGAGCTGTGCCGGGAGAACGCCAGGCCCAGTGCGCGGAGCTAATTGGAAGCAGCTGGAGCGGTGGGAGCGCAGCTGAGTGCTTTCGGACAATCGCGCTCCTGATCGTGGGTGGCCGCCGGCCTCTGGCTCACGTGAGAGGCAGAGACCTGTCCACAGGAGACCCACACTTCGCCTGCTTAGTGCCTGCTAAGCAAAGAGTGGAACCCGCTCCACGTCCCAGAAGCGGTTCCCCCTCCGGGCCTGCTGGTCTGCAGCCCCCAACGCTGGTGGAAAAGGCTCTGGCCGCAAGAGCAGCGTGGCTGCGGTCGCCCCCACGCTCTACCTGCACATGGCAGTGTCCTCGGGGCCACCTTGATCCGGGACAGGCGCAGCGCTACAGAGCTGGCCCGCTGCGCATGAGTACAGCAGTACTCCTTTCTTTGTGCTTCCCTCGGCCAGCCGAGTGGGCACAGGATCCCAGGTGCGCTCCTGGGCCGTCCAGCCCGCAGGGCCCCGCCTCCCACACACTCACTGCACACCTTCCACAAGGGACTGCATCACCACACTGGGGAGGAGCCGAGGCTTCTAAACCTCTCTGTCAAAGCCAGCCTCCTACACCTGGGGTGGTGGCACTTCCCTGTAAGCTGAGCACCTTAGGAGGCTGAGGCAGGAGGGTCCAAGTCCTGGCTCAGCCTAGGCAACTCAGTGACTTGCATCAAAGTCGAGAGAAGTCAGGGGCTGGAGATCCAGCTCAACGCAAGGCCCTGGGTCCAATTCCAGTGCTTCCCAAAACAACAGTGAGAACACCACCCAAGAGGCTTCCTGAAACAGAAGGAAGTCAGGAGGAACCTGCTTAGGGAGGGATGTTTACCAAAGCTGGGGTTCTTGAAATACTTGGCATTCCACAAACAAAGATGGACCAGAAAGATATCAAGAAAATGTCCAACTTCTCCTCCTTATTCTACTTTCCTAGTAAAATATGGGCCTTTGAAAAGGTCAGGGTTTTACTATGAAATTCAAAAATTTACCACGAGGACCCACTAATTTCACTTCTTGAACCCAGGAAATAATCCAAAAAGAAAATCATTCCATGCAAAGCAGCAGGAGCGCTACGGAAAATGGAGACGCCAGGAAGCCACACTGATGCCCTAGGAGGGGAGCTGTGCTCCAGGCAATGATAAGAGTCCACCCCATGACCTCCCCCAGCAGCTAAGCTGGGAGGCTGTGTGAGAGCGTGAGAGCGGCCGGAGGACAGGGTCGGTGAGAAGCCAGCCTTTCTGGGCAGGGCTGTCTTGTGCCCTGGGGGCCTGCCATGTGCGGGGCACCCTGTTGTCCTCTGGGGCCTCTGGGGGCAGGCAGGCCTGAGCCCACTCTGGGTTAGCTGCGTCACTGAAGAGCTGTAACACAGAGCAATCTAGCAAAGCCCAAGTGCACACCCTCCGCTTGGCACCTCCCGAACTCAGCTCTGCATGGTCAGGAGCAGGAGCAGGGCAGATCAAGGGTGAGTGTGCTGAGGAAAAAGCCCCGCTATGCGGGACGAGCCCTGGGGGCTGCTAGGGCAGTGGGGCCCTGACCCTGAGACAACATCGACACTGCACAACTGCCAGAGCCCCGGGAGGTAGGACACGGGTAGGGCCCGACAGGAGCCACGTGGGGCTTGGCAGTGTGGGTCTGTAATCCCAGCACTCAGGAAGCTGAGACAGGAGCATCGTGTGAAATCAAGGTCGGCCTGGACTGCAAAGCATCCCTCACAGCCATGCCACAGCAGAGTGATGCTCACAGCTGGATGCTGGCAGGCGCCTGAGGAGCTCTGCATTTCCCGCTCCTCCTTCCTGTACCCCAGAACTGTTAAAGCCAAGTCTTTCTTGCTTTATTAATCCATTATTGGCCAATGATGTTAATCAAAGAGGAAGTTCTTGCACCTGCATCTTGATGATCTCCTGGGGCCAGGCACAGCAACTCGCTGCTTCCCTGCAAATGCCAGCTGCACCAGCGTTTGGAGTGACCCCAGTTCTGAGCCTGGAGTTTGTGCTGAGCGACTCCAGTGGCCCTGAACACCCAGGAGTCGGCCACACCCCGCAGGGCAGGCGGCACCCTGACCCCTCCTCATTCCCTTCAGGCTTCCCACACCTTCTTAGGTTTTTCTTTCCTAGAGCCCCTCAGATACATATTTGTTGGTTATTAAATCAACATTTACCAGTTTAGATTAAGATTTTATATTAATACATTCAATGTATATAATTATGCATTTAAGCAGCTCTAACCTGGCTAATTCCAAGACTACCACTTGCTTGATGTGACAGCCTCAAGTATTTAAGAGGAGTGCAGGAGTCTCCAGTGTCTCAGTCTCCCCTCAGGATTCATGCAGGAGAGAGGTGGCAGGACCTGTCTCCTCCACCCATCCTGGGTAAGGACCCCACGCTGGGCTGGGTGAGCAGAACTGCGTGCAGAGCAGTCACTGATGCTAGCGCCCCATCCTGCCCCACCTGAAAGCAAACCAAGGGCCCAGCCTGCTATCGGACCTCACGGATCATCCGCACACCTGGACAGCGGGTGCACTCACGGACGCGACAGACGGCATGGATACATCTGCTACTCCAGAGACCCATACAGCCTCACGTATCACTAGAAATCCAAAATACATCACTGGACCAAAACAAGGAAGGTGGCTGGGAAAACTGTGTGGCAAAAATCACCAATCCCTAGTGAGGCGGAACAGGATGCAAAGCTGAGGTGCCACACGCTCCTCGGCTGGGCTTGCCGGTGACGGGGGCACTTTCGGAGCACACACGGAGCAGCACAGCCTGGGAGTCTGGGCTGCAGCCCTCCACGTACACGAAATGAGCACTCTACATCCAGGGCCAGGTCACCCTCCCGATGCCTGGCCGGAAGGTGCCCAGGGACCCAGAGACCCTGCAGGAAGGCAGCACCGAGCTCCTCCGGCCAAGGTGACAAGCTCACAGCCTCTGAGAGCTGGCTCCACCCTGGGCCAGCCCAGCTACTTCCAGAACCCTTCTTAAATTGACCCCAATCTGTCTCCCCTTCATCCTCAGACGTTTGTCTTCTTAGCTGTAGACTCCACAGCCAGGAGAGTCAGGCAGCCTCCTTCCCTGCACATGGAGGGCCGCGCCCTGTGACCACATCTGGGCTGAGCGCCTTCTCACCATGAGGTATGTATTTACACTCCGGGCCTCGAGATCTCTTCAAACTTCACCCAAGTCTCACGCTACACTACGTACATTCTGCTGAGCGGCACAGGGCACAGTGGGGTGACTAGTTGCTGACTTGCAACACTGTAGGGATATTACTAGACTCCAGCATCCGTGTCACTCCGCGCTGGCCTGTGGTGAGCTTACACCCAGCACAACACCCACCCTTTTCACACTTACATCATCTGTGCTTTTCGTTCTCAGTCATTCAACAAATATTGCCTTCAAGACAATTATTTCCACACCAAATGCTGACGAGTTTCCATATGGTGACTGAGAGACAGATAGTCTAAAAAGGCATGCGGATTTTGACCTGCACTTGACCCTGGAATTCGATTTTTCCATGAATTAAAAGCTGACTATGTTATGTATGAACAAACTATTTCAGTGACACTGAACAATGACGTAAAATTCAATCCTATTCCAACTGTATGTTCAAGTGGATTTGTGCTGAGCACCCCAAAGAGGACATCTGAGAAAAAATGGGATCCTGACCACTGCCCATCTGACAGTCTGTGGGAAGGACCTCAGGCTGGAGCTGCAGGGCAGCACACTCTGGGCTTGGATGTGGGTTCACAGCGTAGGTTTTCCTGACGGCGTGGACTTCCCACAGCCTGGAGCCCCTGCAGTGGAGCTGGAGGGCCGCATGTCGCATCATGCTGGGCTGTCCTGCCTTCTGGGCACAGACACTGGGGATCCCTGGCAGCTGAGCCCCAGCTAGGCAGGGATGAGGAAGGTGGCCACGCGCAGGGCCTCCAGGGCAGGGAGAGGCTGAGGCAGGGACTCTGGGAGCCCAGGTCTCAGCTGTGTGTACGGAGGGAGCAGAGGAAGCTGGGTCAGCTCCAGGACAGCTCGAGGACAGCTCCAGGCCAGCTCCAGGCCAGCTCTAGGAGAGCTCCAGGCCAGCTCCAGGACAGCTCCAGGACAGCTCCAGGACAGCTCGAGGACAGCTCCAGGCCAGCTCCAGGACAGCTCCAGGACAGCTCCAGGCCAGCTCCAGGAGAGCTCCAGGACAGCTCCAGGACAGCTCCAGGCCAGCTCCAGGCCAGCTCCAGGCCAGCTCTAGGAGAGCTCCAGGCCAACTCCAGGCCAGCTCTAGGAGAGATCCAGGCCAGCTCCAGGACAGCTCTAGGAGAGCTCCAGGCCAGCTCTAGGAGAGCTCCAGGCCAGCTCCAGGCCAGCTCCAGGACAGCTCCAG
>NDGN011531055.1:896-27979 GCA_002564285.1 Tympanoctomys barrerae
AGAAAGAAAGAAAGAAAGAAAGAAAGAAAGAAAGAAAGAAAGAAAGAAAGAAAGAAAGAGTGGCGTGTTTAAGTACAGGGTGGGGCAGTCCCCAGACAGGTTCCCTGAAGCCCCAGGCTTTGTGCAGGGTAGACTTCCCCAACACCCCGGCAGAACCACTGTGCTGCTAGCGAGTGCTTTTCTAGGGTGCACTTTTGAGAAAGAGGTCTTTTGAAATGAATAAATCTGCAAACTATTATTCCATAAAGAAATCACTCAGTAATTACTGGTGAGAGGATGGGTTTCTTATCATCCACGATAGTCTAAAGTTGTGTCTCTTATCCTCACTCTGCCCTCTTCCAAATTCAAAGCCTCTGTCAGATGAACATGAGGCCCCTGGGGGTACAAGGTGGCTTTCCCAGGTGCAGAGGGCTCCCTCTTGGGTGGTGGTCTGTGCCCAGCAGTGTCTTCAGGCATCTCCTGCAGTCCACAGGCTGGTGGACAGCCAGCTCAGCTGCGACTCGTGCTCAAGTTCATTGCTTTGGCTCTCTGCAGAGGCCACTCATTCTGTCATGTTCTTCACCATGAATGTCCCTGGGCAGGCGTACAGCCGAAGCTCAAACCTTGATGAGGAGAGCACTGAGCCAGTCACGGTGGAATGACCACTGCCCCAGGAAATGCCCCTCTTCGGCCCTGATGTCGAAAACAGCAGGTCCTTATGCCTCCCCCATTTTACCCCGTGACTGTTGTGAGAGTTAATTTTCATCGTGCAACTGCCTGCTATTTCCTAAGTGCATCCGAGGAAAAGCACTTAAAAGGCAGAGGGGGGGAAAACAACATTAGGAAATCAAATAGACTTATGACTGAAATGTTGCTCTTATCAAGGTGATATTTTGGCATTGAATTATTTTGAGTCTGCTAAAGTATCTGTACCTTTTTGTTCCCTCTTTCAGAATGCTAGAAGATGACCTTAAGCTAAGTAGCGATGAAGACGAGAGTGAGCAGGTAAGCTTTCCCTTACATACTGCCATCCTTTGGGTGTGATGAGGATACCACTGGCCCTGTGGACAGGGCTGGGTGTGACCGAGTCATGGAAACTGAATTGTGCTGCTTTGTGTTCCTGGGCATTGCTTCACTAATTACAAGCTTTTGTACACTTGGGCCAGCCTGTTAAAGTATCTTGGACTTCGTTGCCTTTAAAACTTTAATTCTGTGATTATGACAGGGAAATAGGCTAGGATCAGGCTTCTGAGAAGCAGATTCCCCTCCCTTTTTTTTTCTGGCAAAGCTCGCTGGGCTTCTAGAACTCAAACATGTGACCTTCACCTCATCGGTATGCAGCAGGCAGGCTATAACATTAAATATTGAGAAGTCTTATACAGATATTATTAACACAGAGAAAGCACAGACGCAGAGGTGAGCTAAAATGATGAATAAAAAATAATCACATGCAGCCTAGGCTGTTTGTCTTAAATGATAGATGTGCATGAAATATTCTCCCTTGCTGTTGATTTATCAGCTCGAGACATCAGTCAGTGGGGGGTTATAACTACTCCTCTGATCAGTCAGTTAAGGTGAAAAAATATCCACTTAACATTCATCACTTTAACTTCTGCATTTCAAGAAATGTTTGTGTTTTAAAGCAAGTTTGAAAACACTGAAGACAGATTTTCCTACACTTCAGTTTCCTTTTTCTCATCATCTGCCCTGTACTTCGTCAAGTACGGATAAACTACATGGGTGGAAAGACGATTCAGAGGTTTATTATGAGTCATTTTTATTTGCAGTACAAAAGGCTGGAAATGTGCCCCTCAGCCAAGCTTGGAATATGAAACCTAATGCAAAGGCATTGTGAAATGCTACTGTCTAGACAAGTAAATACAAATAACGCACAGTGGCGAGAGCAAGCAGAGGTGAGATGAAAGTCAAAGGAGTGTTTGCAGGGAGCATGGCCACATAGAGTGTGGCAGTGGGGTCACAGAAGCAGAGATTCCTCACCTTGAGAGAGAGGCCGATGCAGTGAGGGTGTGCGGGGACTCAAAGAATCTGCAAACCAGGTTGGCAAGCAGAGAACACCCCACAGAGGCAGAGTAGGGTCAAGAAGGGCTGTCCTGAGTTTTTTAAGCATTAATTCACCTGCTCTTGCGTGGTCATACCAGGCATTCGGGTACCCACAACTCAGCACCCAAAGCAGAGAGGCAGAGGAGCTTCACTCCTGGTTGTGGGTCCTTGTCTAAGAGATTAAAAGCAAAAGATTCCATCCTTTTGTATTTTATCTGTTTGAGAGGTTCAGGTGGGTACAGAATGGATGTAGCCATGCCAAATGTGTGAAGTGCACATACTTTATATTTAAAAAGGAGTCACAAGCTCTTTTATTTAGGAAACATTTCTTAATTTGGAAATACTTCTTGAGCTAGTTCCAAGAAATATTTCCAATGAAAACTCAACTTAAACAAACTCATTATGAATAACGTACTACAAACTCCCTCTAAAACAGTAAACCCTTTCAATTGACTCACTGGCTTTATTAACTGCTCCTATCCAATCTGTACCTATTGATGATAACTGTATTGCGAGTATCTAGGCCCGATCCTTTACTCTTGCATTTAATCCCTGTGTAATATAAAAGAAACTGACAGAATGAGTGATTTGTATACAGTAATCTCTGTTGCATAATTAAGGCTCCAGGCGGTGTTTTGTATATCATAGTTTAAGTTACTGCTTCAGAACTAATTATATGAAGTTGTTCTGCTTTGGCCTATAATCACACCCTATCCTAATCACAAAATCATAATTTCCTTACTTAAAAAAAAAACTAATGATACAGTATTTCTTTTTCTCCAAGACCAATGTAAGATTTTTCCCCTGAAAAAATGTAGCATGTACACGCATGCAACACACGTGCACACATTTCATTTTTCTTTTTCTGACATTGTGAGATGAGTGAACATTCATCATAAGTGATTTCCCCTGGCATAATCAGAATTTATCCCTTACCCAGAATATTGCAAAAACTTAACACGTACTTCCCTGCCTCAGTAAGCACAGCACCTTTCCTTACATTACAGCTGGTTGCCTTTGTGAATATTGCTTCACTGGGTGCTGTGGCCCCATTAATAAAGAGATGTCCTCAATCACTTCAGGTTTCTGCACCTGTTTGCCCTCCAGCAGGCAGCCCTGAACTCCTGAGCGTTTGCTCCTGTGAAACACGCTTCTCCTCCCTGTGCTCTGAGCCACAAAGACAGCAGTCAAGTTCAGGGATGAAGACCACTGGAACCTTCCTCCAGGGCTCAGAACCGGGCTCTACTTAGTAGCTCCTCAACCTGACCTGCAACTACTCTGTGCTTCAGGGCTCCATTTGGAAACTAGAATCAGTGTTATAATCCTATGCCTTCCCTAGGAATCTAAGGTCCCCTGCCATCTTCAGGTCACCAGATCCAGTAGGCAAGATTTGCTTGCTTTTTATGGTTTATAAAAATGATAAATCAGTTGATGGTGGTACATGCCCACAGCCATGAGGCTGAGAGGGGAAGATCACACAAGAACAGGATTTCCAGACTAGCCTCAGCAACATAGCAAGATCTCATCCCAAAATCAATTAATTAATTTGTGGGCAATAAAATTGAATAAAATATACATAGAGAAAAGTATATGTACCATAAGTATATAATTTGTTAAATATTCATAAAACAAACAATCCTGAACCAGCACTCAAATTGAGAGATGAGCAGCCACCACCACCACTCCCATCTCCATCCCCGTCACCACCTTCCAGAATAATCGCCCTCCCATGTTGCAAAGCCACAGAGTAGTTTTACCTACTGTTAAGCTTTGTATCAGTGGGATCATAAAGCATGTACTCTGTATCTGGCTCCTTTTACACGAACATGATTTGTTGGAGTCATGCACATTCATGTAGTTGAAGTTGTTTGTTCATTACTGTATTATATTCTACTGCACAGTACCATAATTTACCTATTCCATTGCAGATGGCTGAGGGGATTTGGGGGACTAGTAGAACAGTGCTATTTTCAGCATCTTTGTGTGGCTCTTTTATTGGAAACATGTCTGTTGAGTCTGTACCCAAATGTATAACTGCTAAATAATATCCCAAACCACGGTCCAAAGTGGTGTCCTGATGGACATTCCCACCAGCAGTGGAGGAGAATTCCCTTTATTGCCCCTTCTCACTGGTCTTTTGGATTTTACAAGATGTATGCTTCTTAAGTTTTCTGTTTTGCACTGTCTTGGTCTAGTTTTGACATCATGGTAGTGCTAGCCTTATGAGATAAATTGGGAGGTATCCCCAGCTTGTCTTTTCCTGAAGATGTTTTGTGAAAATTGATATCAGTTCATCTTTGGAAGAATTCGCCAGTGAAACCATGCAGGCTTGGAAAAATTTTTTGCCACTTTTATTTGTGTGTGTGTGGTACTGGGGATTGAACTCAGGACCTTGCTCCTACCAGGCAGGCACTTATGCCCCTGATCTATCTCCCCAGCCCAGCTTGGAAAATTTTTAAACTTACAAATTCTATCTCCTTAATTGTTTTAGAGCTACTCAGATCATCTTTGATATTGGCTAAGTTGTAATAATAGGTGCTCTTCAAGTCATCAGGCTATCCATGTTTGTGCATATTTATTTGTCCCCATGGTCCCTGTATTGTCTTTTTGATGCCTGCAGCATCTAGAGTAATAGCCTGCATTGCATTTTTTAGAGATTGATTGATTGATTTGTCACAGGGTCTCGATACACAGCTCAGACTCATAGTGATCCTCGTGTCTCAGACTCCCCAATGCTGGGTTTACAGGCATGTGTCGCCATGCCCAGATTCAGTAGCCAGCACGGTGCAGGGCCAGCACCACATTCAGTACCAGGGATTGAACCCAGGTACTTGTGCTTGCCAGGCAGGCACTGAGGCTGCCAAGTTCTCTCCCCAGTCTCTGTTGCATTTCTGATACTCATAATTTGCCTGCCTATTCTGTCCTTCTTTCTTTTTTATCAATCTTACTAGAAATTTATTGACTAAATTTTTGGGGGCTAACTTTTCGGTTCGATATTCATTGCACAGTAGTGACTAGCTTAGAAAACTTAATTCTTTCATGATTCTGGTCACAGAATTCATTCCATAAATGAAGTTCATGAACCTACATACCACTGTATAACTTTTCAATTTCACTGATCTCTTATCATTTGCTTTTTTCTTCTTTCGTGTGTGTGTGTGTGTGCGTGCGTGCGTGCGCACACTTTCTTTAGGTACATACTTTGCTCCTTTTTTCATTTGTGTTAGAAGTGGCTGAAGCTGAAAATTGTTCATATGTGTGAGGGCAAGACAAGGCCTCAGTGTCTAAAGCAGCCAAGCTACCTCAATCTTGAGAAGAGCATCCTGCCTGGACAATTTCAGTCATTGGTCACTAGGCAACCTTGTGTCTCACGACACTAAATTTTTCAAGAGTATGAATAAATGCCCCTATTGTTGTTATTCAGGTCCTTTGCCCATCAGGCAGACAGGCCTCCACCTGACCCAGCTCTTGTCTCTTGTCTGTCTTTTCCTCATTCCTGCCACCATTTTTCCCCAAGGTACACTGAGAGATCAACAAGTCCCTACATCAAGGAAATTTAGATTATTAATTGGAAACATATCCTCTTTAACCATGTAAGCACTTCATGGTATCCTCAATGCTACTATAGCTTTATCCCACAAATTTTGATGTGTTTTTCATTGCCAGTCAGTTTAATGAGATTTCTTTGATTTCATAGATTATGTATAAGTATATGGTTTGGTTTGCAATTGTTCAGAAAACTTCTTTAATCTTTTATTAGTTTCTAGTTTCATTCTATAATGGTTGAAGAACATATTCTGTATGATTTCAATTGATAGAAATTTGTTGAGGATTTTATGAGGTCTCCGTTGGTATGTGTTTTATAGGCACTTGAAAGAATGTGAATTCTTCTGGGTTGTGAGAGGAGTATTGTATAAATATTAATTATTCCATGTTTGATGTTTTGAGTCTTCTATATATTTCCTGACTCTCTGTCTATTAACTCTGCCAACTTCTGGGAGAGTAATAATTGTGGATTTATTTCTGCTTTCCATTCTACCAGTTTTTTCACTTCACATATTTTACAGATCTGTTATTTGGTACATATGCACTCAGGATTACTGTGTCTTGGTAGATTGACTCTTTTCATCATTTTTTAATGTCACAATCTAGCTCTGGTCATTTTCTTCCCTCTAAAATCTAGTTTTTCTGCTATCTGTAGAGATACTCTTGCTTTCTTTTGACTAATGATTATAACTTTTTTCATTCTTTTACTTTCAAACTACCCATGTTTTTATATTTGAAGTTTCTTATAGACAGCATATATTCACCATATCTTCATCCAGTCTACCGATTTCTGCATTGAATTGATATATTTAGACCATTCATATTTAGTGCAATTTTTAATATCTTAAGACTCAAGTCTGCCCTTTTGGTTTCTTGTTTTTGCTTTCTGTTTGTTCTCTTTGTTTTTTCATTTGTATTATATTTACTGTTTTCCTGTGGATTCCTTCAACATTTTTAAGAATTCCATTTTGATTTATATATGTTTTTGTACACATTATTTTGTATAGATTTTGTTAAGTATTACATTATACAGAAAAGCATTAAGAGTTCACTGATGTGGGGCCAGCAAGATAGCTCAGCAGTCTAAAGCACCTGCTTAGGCAAGCTTAGGCAGGCACAGGCGACTGCAGCTCGATCCCTGGCACCACATGCCGCGCCAGCCCTGCCCTCAGGGTAGGCTGGGAGCCAGCCCCCCCCCCCAAAACCCCAACTATTTGGTTCTTTTGTAAATTTTCTCCTTTAAGTTCCTATAATTATTTCCATCACAGACTTGATAACAGTGGCTAACATGGAATTTAGTTTTCTATCTTCTCCCGTGAACAGCATGAATCTTGTTCTGTATCTTATTTGTCACAATGTCTCTAGTGCACATTGTGGCTGAACAGCTTCTAATGTGAAAGACTAGTCTGCCTATTATCTCATCCATACTCTGCTTTTGTCTTCACTAAACTTCCAGCTTCCCTCCTGTGACAAGGACACTACCCTGCTCTTGTTAAAAGTCTCTTCATTATTTGAGGATTCGTTCTTGTGATTTCTTTATGCTCTGCCTCCACCAGAACTACTCCTCCTAAGTCACTAGTGATCTCCACAGAACCATTGCTCTGGGCTCTTTCCAGTCCCTTGTCTTGGCAGAAAGAACACCATTTGCTCACACCATCCTTAGAAAGGAGTCTTAACACCCCACTCTGCTGGTCTGTTTCCTGCACCTCACTATTTCTCAGGGTCCTTGGCTGAGTGCTCCTTCTCTACCCATTCTTAACTGTTGAAACCTTAGCATATTCATGCCTACCTCTTTTTCTCCAATTCCACTCTTTCTGAGTGATCTCATTCCTTCCAGTGACCTTCAATTTTTATATACTGGCAATTTCTGGCATTGATTCCTCAATTCCAAACTCACTTCTGAAACACAGGCCTACTTGACTTTTCCACTTGGATGTCTTCAAGCATTTCAAATTCAGTCTGCGTCAGACTGAACTTCTGCTCTTTGCCACCCCCTCTTGTGCCACCCAAGCACACAAATATATTCCTCTAACACTGCCTGGAGCCCAACCATTCAGGCCCAGAAGCATAGGACTTATCCTTGATGACTTACTGTTCCTCTTTCAGATATTCATGTCAACTCTCAATCCTATTACTTCAACCTCCAAAATTAAATACTAGTTCATCTGCCTCTTTCTATCCTTACTAGCCCAAGTCAGTGTAGGATAAAGCACTGTGTCGCTGTTTCTGACAATCTAATCACAATCTTTTTTCAGTATTCTTTTAAAAGTGTGAATCAAATCAAATCAATACTTAGCCTAAATATCTGCCTCTTCCAACTAAACTAGATGTCTCCTGAAGACAGACACTTTGGCACAGGAGAAATGCTAAGTATTTGCAGAATGGACCCGGGAAGAAGTGCACAGTGATCCACTGAATCAGAAGTATTTCTAGGGGCCGGGGAGATGGCTCAGTAGAATAAGTGCTTGCCTGGCAAGCACAAGCGCCTGAGTTCAATCCCCAGTTCTGAAAAAAAAAAAAAAAAAGAAGAAGTATTTCTTGCTGTCCAGATTGAAGCATCAAAGATGCCTTTGCCCTACCAGTATTTCTTTCACTGAACATGATGATTTTTCGAATCAGTCTTACCCAAATACCAAACGACAGAACAGACAAAAATGTGAGCTCCAGGATCATAAATCACCTATAGATGATTCAATAAATAATATAAATAATCCAATTAACTAGGGAGAAAACATCTATCTAGTCTCCATGGAAATGCCAATAGCTGCTTATTACATACGCTCACATCAAGCCATATTGAGGTTATAATTTACAAGTTATCTCAAATAGAAGTCTCCAAAACCAAGAGGATGGGCATCTCCACTGCCTTCCCTTTCAAAAAATAACAGAATTTGGACTATTGCCTCTTAGAGCTGGGGCTGTGACAATATTTACTTAGAAAGTTTGCAAATATCACTGAAATGGAATGATTGCTTCCACTGTTCTTATACTTGATGAGATTCAAATTGGAAATAGGACAAAAGATTTGAGAATTTCTTTTCTTGTTTGAACGAATGGTGGGCATGTGGCAGATGCAGCAGACTTGTTGATCTCCTTTCTGCAACTCTTGGTTTCACAATTTCAGAGGCCAGTGGTTCCCTGGAAGCATGTGATAGAATTAGGAGACCTAAGGGGAAAACTGATTCCTGAAGGCATTCAACCTCAAAGGAATTCTTTAATGGATTTGGAGGGGAGAAGTGAACTGTACCATAGTTGAAAAGATGATCTTCCCTCATGGTTGAAAAGATGATCTCTGCCTCTCAAGCCAGAGAAGCCTTGGAGGATTAGATGTAGCCAGTACCTAGATGGAATCATTACGGCTAAGGCATGAGGAAAGAGACACATGATTAAGACTTGAAGCAGCAGCAGCAGAGAACATGTCCACTGCCAGCAGTGTTTTCAAGATGACAAATGCAAGGGTTAGTGAGAATCAGGGACCAGGCACCCAAATTGAATGGCTACAGCCATGCCTGTAGCTTCTGGTAATTACATTATCCACACATATTGGGCATTCTTTTCCTTTTACTTATATAAATGCATTTTTCTTTTTTAAATGAGCATGGTTTATCCACTTAAAAACTATTTTAATTTCATAGGCAGCTATCATTGGATATAATCTATAGAGAGAAATTTCCCTATTGGCCTCATTTATTTCTTGCACAATGAAAGAAAGTTACCTTTTACTCCCCAATCAATATTTAGAGAGCATACAATTAATGTAATAGCTATCTGGGTCATTAACATAAATCTGCAAGCTAAAGAGCCAATTATTTTCTTATTTATAATGCATAAAGTAATAATCACGTCTGTCAGAAAGAATCGAAAGCCTTCCTGCATCAAGATGTCAAGGCTGTAGGTGAGGCTGCTCTGAGCCCTGCACTGCAGTTTGTCTCCTTGGGATTTTTAAGGAGGGGTCGAAGAAATTTCCCATCTCAGTTCTCTGTTCTTTGCCACAGAGGTCGCCAGATGACTCATACCAGCTTTTGGGTGTGCTATTCAAAGCAGATTGCCAATTGTAACGGGAGCACTTCGTTTTTTTCCCCCTTGCTCCTTTTTAATATGACAATTGAATAACAGAAAGCAGAGCTTCTAAAACAGAGCCTCTACGGCCACTGACAGTGTGTCAATCACTGACCACACGAATTAGCCGAATGCAATGCAGGCGTGGAATAAAAACACAGGCGGTTTTTGCAGCCCAAATCTACTTCCCTAGGTGCATTTTTTCTTCTCAGGATCAGCATGGTTGATGCTGAAGTTCTTGGCCTGTGAAAATTTATTACCCACAGAGTCGATCTGCATTGAGACAGCCAAGTCTGAATAAATAGAGTCATTGTGCTTGTCTGGGATTTGTGGCCAGAGTTCATCCCGCCAGCGTGACATTCGCATCCCAGGAGGTTCATAAAAGCCAACACCCTGGTATGTGCACTTTAATCCTGCCAAAATTGGGTAGAATTATATAAACAGAAGTTGAAGCCCTAATCAGGACCAGGTTTGAGGAGCCAGGCTTCAAAATCAAGTTTCTCCTCCATGAGAAAGAAACTGTGCGGTTGATGTTATTTGCAGTCAAATAAGAGCTTGACGGTTTTTAATAAATGGTTCTGAGAATAGTCTTGAATACCTACTAAGCACCAAACATCCATGCAAGATGCTGGCTTGTTGGTCTGGAATGATTTGCACATTAGTAATATATTTTATGATAATTTAACCACAAAAATTTTAAGTACACTTTCAATGCCAGAATATGCTTTGCCCTAAATGACTATAGGAAAAAAATATATATTCAATATATATTCCTTATATTAAACTTGATAGCAACATTGGGGAGAAAAGAAAGGTAGTATATGTTTGTTTTTATTTTTAGTCTTACATGAAACTTATACTCAGCTAGATACTCAGTGCAATCCACTAAGCAGTTCATTTCTTCTTAATATGGAGATACAAGAATAACTGTAACTGGAAACTGCTTCTTGTTAGGTCTTTCTGTCTGTATAAGAACTAGTCACATGTTTGATCCTTTATTCACAATTCATGAAATTTAAATGATTAGCAGGAGGATTTACCTGTTTAACAGACCTAGAGCTTAGCCGACTGTGTTTTATAAATAAATTTTTACTGTCACCAGAAGCAAATGAACGTTCATTACTTCATGCCACTCTGTATAAATATTTGTGATAAACACAAGCATAAGTTCATATATGCACTCAAAATTATCTTTTATGTTAACTGGTTACAATTTCTAATATTGAAATGGCTGGCCAACCTGAGTAACACTGAGTAGAGATATACAAACACCCATAAACACTGTTTCCTAAAATATATCTTGGGACCTCCTCCAAGAGACCCGATTGAGGTATACATAAGTTTATTTGTGTCCAACCAGACAGAGTCATGAGACCTACTTAATTTCTGCCTAAATGGCAGAAATCATCATACCCTGGATGGAAATCTATAAAATGAGAGGGTTATGTAAAAATTAAAAAACAATCCAGTGAATTTAGACAAACATACAATTAACATCCAAAAATAGGGAACAGGGCTGGTGAGATAGCTCAACAGACAAAGCACCTGCTTAGGCAAGAACAGAGCCCAGGGTTCAATCCCTGGCATCACCTGCCATGCTGGCCCTAACCCTGTGCACACTGAGCTAGCTACTGAGATCAGGCGTAGTAGCACATGCCTGTAATCCCAGCAATGGGGAGACTGAAACAGGAGGATGGCTACAAGTCCAAGCTGTCTAGTGAGGCCCTGCACCAAATACATTTAAAAAATCAAAATGGAAAATGGTAGTCCTTGTTCATTGCAGAATTTATAGCAGGAGCTACATGCTTGAAACTAAGCCAACATTTTGTTAGTGGAGGAAATCAGCAGCGCCCACCAGACTCTTCTAGAGAGAAGGGGAGGGGCCGTGCATTGATGGTCGAGAGGCACACGCCTCCCACAGGGGCCACTGGCTGGCAGAGGAAGCAGGACTCTCCCTTCAGAGCACATTCTGGTTTAACTTGGAGCCACAGCCCTTTGTCCTATGACTGCAGTGGGCTTTGTGTCTTCAATAGCTTGTTAAGAATTGTTGCCATTGAAAAGGGACTGCTCCTTAGAGTACTTGCTATCGATTCTGTCCAGGCTTGGTGGTCTCAGGATCTAGTTGCAGTCTTCCAGGTGCCCGATCCTGATATGCAGTTGGAAAGTTTCCTTTTCATTATTTTTCCAAATCTTCTCCAAGTGGGACTGTTTATCTCCTAAGCACAGCTTTTCTCAGGGGGCTCCCTTAGCCTGTTGCTTTTGTGTGGAAAAATCTCAATTATGGTCATTCGGGGCCTCCTGGTCCTTCTCAGTTCCACCTGTCCATATCAGTGGGCAACAGGTCATGCTGAGAGAAACAAGACTGTTTTTAACAGCATATCAGATGGTTGCGAAAATGTCAGACCACAGATGCAGTTGTCTCCACACCTGAGAAGTGCAAGGTCTGATTGAACAGCAGGTCTCTTGGTGCCTCTTACTTCAACCTTGGCTTAGTTCTTAAAAGTCCACGGCTATTCGTGAAGAATGGAGGGGATGGTGTGTGACATGTGATAGCACTTTCACAGATAAACTTGTAAGCAGCATTCATCTGAGAAGTGAAAATCCTAACCCCAATAATAAAAAGGTTCCCCTTTCTCTTGTATAATTGGTTTACAGAGTACGATTAGGAAAATCTTTCCTAACCATTACAAACCTATTTTTACCTTTGACTATTACTATTTTGCCTGTGGAGAAAAGGCTTAAATGACATAAAAGGCCAGAGTTAGATTGAATGTTCAAGCACAGGCTTTTTAAACAAAACTATTGAAGTGTGAATGTTTCTTTCATTTCATCTTTGTACAAAAACAATGTCACATCTGCATTAAGCAGTGTGGGCACTGGCTGCATTCATAATCATCAACCATCCACAAAGGCCCAGTAGAAAATGTTGGTGATTCTTCCAAATCATCAATTCTTTTTTGAGGACTTTTTTCCTAAAAATAAAAATTAAAAAATTAAAAACTCCAAAGAGCTTTGGCAAACTCAACAAAGTGGGAAACAACTAATCCTAGAATCTGCCTTCTAGACCAAGGATGGTAGTCCAAAAGTTGATTTCTAGAAGTAGGTAGAAGAGTAGTTATCAGAGGCTGGTTACAGAAGTAGGAAGAGATTGGAGGAGGGAAGGAAAGAGGCTGGTCAACAGCTCTAAGTCCAGCTAGACAGGAAGAATAGCTTCTCATGTACGGTAGCACCAAAGGATAACTGTAGCTGACAATAATTAATTGCATCTTTCAAAAGTGTCAGCACAAAGGACTTTTCATGTTTCAAACACACACATGCAAAAAAAGATAAGTATTTGAAGGGGTGGAAATGCCAACTACCCTAATCTGATCAGTACATATTGTACATACATATCAAAAGAACAAACTACTCCCCATGAATGTGTATGATTGCCAATTTCAATATTTAAGTATATGTTTAAAATGGAAGTCATTACTGGGCCATCACTACTACTTGGGCCTTGCAAAAGGTCTTGCTCCATTAAAGTTGCCTTTGAGATGAGGTCCACAGAGCAGGCAGGTGACTGAAGGCCCAATGAGCCTGTTGCCAAGCCAGGGTTGGAGCCAGTCACTCTGTTCGTCTGCAGTGAGACTAGGCCATGATTCAGGGACTCCTGCACACATGTGTCTTCATGTGCTAGGGCACTGGCTCAAACACCTGAAAGGACTGGCTGGCCTAGATGGCTAAGAACAACTACCTTGGCAACACCTTTGTGCAGAGCTTCAACACTATAGATATGATCACCCGATAACCATCACAGCATTGAGTCTAACCAAGCTAGAATGGTCTAGGATATCGAAGGCTATACTTAAAGAATTGAGTGTTTATAATCAATGATTTATTTTGTTTCTTTGCCCTAAAAGTGCATGTCACAAGCTCCCAGGAAACAGACTTGCCCGTCCCATTAAGACCTAGAGGCCAAGAAGCCATACAGAGGATGCATTAGCGCCAGTCTTTGGCAGGTGCCCCAGTGTCACCATCCACACCCCAAATTTAACCTTCCACTCCAAGAATCAGGAATCTCTGCACACTGCTATACACAGCATCTCCCTAGACATCTGGCTGGCATTAAGTATGAGGGCTACTCTTGAATGTTTGCTATTACTTTGAAATTATAAATATACACCCAAGTGCATGCGTGCACTGCCTTCTTCCCTCTCTCCTTCCAAATAGCCACAGTTGCCTTGCCAGGGCTCTGTTCCAGACGTCAGAGCTTTCTGCCACCCTCATGAGAGCTCTGTGCAATTCTGAGGCAGGTGGGCTGCAGATGCAGGTGTGCCCCTTTGCCTGTGACCCCTGAGTGGTCTTTGCTCTACCCAGACAAGAGCCCGAGGTGTTTCCTTCCTGTACATAGTCCTGAGGAGGTCAGTCTCCAGGTAGAAGATATTGTTTCCCAGGAGTTTCCAGAGTCTTTGAAATTAACAGTATGCTTTTGCCTGTGAGTCTCGGGAGCCTACAGCCTTCCTGCCTCTTGGCAAATACTTTAGGGATGGCTGCATACTTCCTCCTGACAGGAGCTTCCTGGTTCTCTGCTTCTTGAGACTGGCAGGACTCAGATCGCATCTGGTCCTTTCCCTTTCACCCTCCAGCCAGAGTCTACCTTGAGGCCAAGCAAGCTGGCACTGGTGTGTGGAGCCCTTCCTGACCTGGTCCCGTTCCTTACTGGCACTGCTTTCAGAAGTCTGGGGATGGTGACCCCTTCTGGTCTCTTCTGTTGCTCAATTTTTCCTGGTTATGTGATGAGATTTCCTTTTAATTTTTTTTTGTTATTTTGGAGACAGAGTCTGGCTGTGTGGTTCTGAGTAGCCTCTTGGAGCCATGATATCACCCAGGCTGGCCTTAAACTCCTGCCTCAGCCTCCCAACGTGGATTACAGGTGTGCTCTCTGACACCAAGTTCCTTTGATGAGATTTCAAAGGTGGGGGTGGAAGGTAGGACAATTGTACTTCTTTTGGAAGGAGCACCCGCACTCAGATAAGGGAACTTCAGAAGAGCACCTCTCCACATCTGAGGCAGGAAGGAAGGGAAAGGTGAAGATTCCCAGGCTGCTGAGGCTGGCCAGCCTCCTTTTATCCCAGTGCTTAACATGGCAGAGGTGCACACTTTGAGGCGTGGTTTCTGAGCCCCAGCACCCTCTCTATTCCAGGCTTTCCATGGGAGTGGAAGCCTCTGGGGCCTGGAAGAGCTGGAGCGTTGGAGCAGAGATGGCCACCATGTGGATGTCACCAGTAGTTCATGGTGGATCACTGGGAGGAGGGGGTAACACACCCTTGAAATGTTCAACAATAGCAACTGTGCCTCCCTTTATCCCACTCAGAAGATTGGGATCTTCACTGACAGTCTGACCTCCTCCAAGGTCCCCAAATCAGTCACTTGGTAACAGCATCCAACTGAGGAGATAATGCTCTCTAGACAAACTTCACGCGTTAATTAGCATTTCCCATGGAATAAGTCCTCAATAAATTATCCAGCTCCTAAACAGATCTAAGAAATGTAGTGTAGGTGAGAAAAATGAGTCAAGCTTTCTTCAAAGAGGAAAGTATGCCCTAGTTTTTAACAAAAATAAAACTGAAAAAGTAATATCAAGCCCTGGGAAAGGTATGTTCCAGCAAACATCTTAGATGAGAAATGGTAGAAAACTGTAGCGTTTGCCATCTCCAGAAATTCCCCGATTACATTGTATAAGGGGTAGGGAAACGTTGCTGACAGAGAAAGACCTCTCTCTCCAGTGATATTCTGAGGAATGTGAGAAGCCAAAACTACAGTTGCTACACATAGACAGCAAGCCCCCATGGGTGAGGAGAAGCCAGGGCTAACCTGGGTTGCAGAGCTAAGATTTGGACAGAAAAGGATCAACAGAAGTTCAGAGCTCAGAAGACATTTATCAAAAGGATGTGCCCACAGGGCTGGGGAGATGGCTCAGTAGAAAAAGCGCTTCCTTGGCAAGCTCAAGGGACTGAGTTCAATCTCTGGCTCCAAAAAAAAAAAAAAGGATGCGCCTGATCTGAGAGCATAGGCTGGTCCTAAATAGAGGGAGGAGCAGTTGGAAAGAGCCAGAAACCTTGTAGGCATTGGCCTGACAGCAAGACTAAAAGCTGAAGCAAGTTGTCCTCTGCTGACCCCTTCTGCTCTTTGCTTCTTTTTTGACTAGTTCCTCCACCCCTGTAATGCTGCCTTCTCCCTGTGATCTTACTCAATGGGCGCTTTATAAATAGCAAGCAATACTTGCACAGAGCAGGCTTTATTAGAGCGGCCAGACAGCCCAGGGTGCCCAGAGCAACCAGGCTTTCTCTTCCTGTCTCCAGCTCCCATCTGGTTAGCATCCCCTTTCACTCTCAAATATGTCCATGCTTAGATGATGAATTATATTGTCACTGCTGACTCTGCCTGACCCCTGCAGAGAACAGGATGAGGTCAAAGTCTACAGAACAAAATTCCTCTTTGAGAGCATTTCTAGGAATCCAAAAATGTGAAGTACCTATAATTACAGATGGAAAAATAAAGAGGAGTAAGCATTTTTCCTTCTCCCAGCACATATTAAAAGGGTTGTAAAATGCTAAATGGAACTGTACAACACAAAAAGTTAAGAGATACATCAACAGGAGTGAAATGAAAAGCAGTGGCATAAAAGTGATAAAAATGAAACATAACATTTGTTAATAAGCAGAGGAGGATATTAAACAGGGTAAACAATTAGTAAATGCAAGCTTCAATTTGACAGATAAGCAAGCTCAAGATAAGCTCCCTACCTGTAAAGATATCACTGTACTCGGATGCCACAGCATGCTTCAGTTAACAGCAAAACATGAATGAACTAAGATTAGCCACAGTGACAATCTCTCAGTTATTAGGTGGTCCTCATTATATGACCGTTTGATTTAGAACTTGTCTTTACAATGGTGTTAAAGCCACTTGCATTTGGTAAAAACTGTACTTCTTATTTTAAAATGTGGCCATGGTTCAGTCCCTTCTCAGGATGCCGGGCAGCAAGGAGCAGCCAGCTGGAGCCCCTAGTTGTCATAGAGCCACAGCTAGGCTGTGCTGTTCCTCACAGGTCAAGTGTATTAAATGCCTTCTTGACTTAGGACATTTTCAAGCTGATTTCTCATGCCAGATGTGGCAGTGTGCACCTGTAATTCTAGTACTCTAAGAAGCTGAGGCTAGAAGATCACAAGTTCAAGCCCATCCTGGGCAACTTAATGACTTAGTGAGTGAGACTCTGTCTCAAATGAAGGAGCCAGGATGCATCTCAGTAAGAAATGCTGGGTTGTATCTCCAGCCTTGAAAAAAAATCATAAAAAGGGCGGGCTTGTCAAGATATAGTATCTGGCAATAGATGTATAAACAGTTGTGCCTCCAGTGAAACCACATGACTGAAATCACTGCTTCAGAATTACCTGCTTTATCATCAGTGCAGCTGACCCAAGACTTTCGACCATAAGCAAGGGGGTTAGCCACATCTGAGTGAAAACAAGACCTACTCCAACTAGTTGAATCCTTCTTTTCTTAGAATAATAGCAAAATATAGATCCAGCAGCCTCCAGTCTTAGAATCCTTCGGTGGCTGTTATTGATGGGTTTCACTCAGTGGCATCAACAGCTTCAGTTTCATGTTTCCAGCTGTCAGCTCACTGTCTGCACTTGAATAGTCCACAGCCAACCCAGCTGCACATGGCCAAAGCTATCCTACTTTCCCCTCACCCGGCTCTGTCTCTGTCCCCACTGCTCAGAGCTGCACCCCAAGGGTCTCTTAGGATTCTTCAGTGGGGTGAGGCCTGCTTCCAGCCCATTTCTCTGATTCCCTGTATCTTGTCTTCTTCATGTTTGAACCCTGCTGCTGCTTACTTAATGATCCCCCCTTAGACTTTCATCTCTCCATTATGCCCTGCCCAGCCACAGCCTTTGAAACCTAGACAGTTGTGTGTGTGCAACATTTTGTGTCTGTCCCACCTCTGGGCTCTAAGCAAGGGATGGCACATGTATTTTGTGTATTTTGACCACTGCCTAAGTCAAGCACAGAGGCTGCACGTAGTAGGTTGTTCGGATGGACCTCTGTCCCCATCCAGGTGTTGTTATGTTTCTATCAAGTAAAAGATGGGCCCAGCCTGGGATACCTCTGGATCTCTGTGTCATCCTTTTGTGTTACTCCCCACTCCAGCCATAATCAAGAACTTGTTCTGTTGGCGACCTAGTTACCATGAGGGTATTTCATTTCCTCTCTGATTTCCCTGCAATAACAGATTGTGACTTGTAATTCATTTAGCATACATTGAAACCTGAATATCTACTGATTATGTTTCCAAGCTCCACGCTTGTTACAATAAAGACAGAGAAAAGATATCATCTCTCAAGGAAAGCCTGGAAAATTACTATTTCTGGCAGAAAATTTGTTTTGTCTCATAGACTTGAGCTTCAGAGTCATTCATAAATGAGTAATGAACACAGGAAAGATCAATGAAGCCTTCTCTTAATGCTCTCAGCTGATTTCACTGAGAACTGAGTAACGGGGAAGTTACATGGGAGAGATGATGAGGGATTTAGAAAAAGAAATGGTGGCCGTAACATGCAACTCTTGAGATCAGGTGGTTCATCCAGTTTACAGGGAGTAGTTTCTCAGGCTTCAACCTTGGGTCATTTTTTTCTTGGCTATTTAGTTCCAGTGTTTATTTCTTTTATTATTTTTGAGCAGTAAAATAAAATAGCATTCTAAAGACATTTTTTTAAAGAGAGAAGGCAGAAAAATATCTTGGTGGTCTTTCCTTGGCATCTGACATACAATTCTAATCAAATGCCATAAGGTTTTTTATTAAAGGAATTATATGAAAATGTTTAACATATTCTCATCTACTTTCTTAGTAGATGGCCTTTTGTCCCCTGTAAAGTTTTAACGATGTAGAATAACTGCACATTAAATACCACAGTCAAAATCAGGTCTTAAACAAAAAGCAGTGTTGCGTGTGTGGTGAGATATTGTGTGGCCAGATTGGAAAAGTGGACAATCAGAATGATTTTGCTGGTGGCCAGGAGTGGGGGGTAGGTCTCTGAGCCACCATGGAGCTCCTGGTCCCAGCATCGCGTGAATAAAGAAAAGCAGCTCTGGGTCCACATTCAAAGGCATCTCCTATTAGCCACGTCGGCAACATCAGTGCTGCAGAGTTGTTCTGGGCAGCCACTGCGCCATCCCCTGAGGTACATCACTCTGAGGCCCCACCCATGGTGGTTGAGCTGCAGAGATTCTTGGGTTTTGTGCATTTGTTTTGCTTTTGCCTTTTAAGTCATTTTCTCAACGATTCCACATCACACGCACAGTTTCCCTATCATAAAAGTCAGCAGGAAAAATATTTGAAGGCAGCAAAAAGTCAATAGACTCAGCCAGCCCTGCTCTATTTCCATGGCCAGGGGAAAACTCAGATGCCTTGCTGAAGGTTTTTATTGAACTTTTAGTGGAATCTCTTAAGATTTATTTTAAGGCAGGAAGAGCCCGCCTCCCATGCCTTCTGCTGAGATAATGTTAAGAGGCTATGCTAACAATATGCTGCACCTTCCTTTGGGGGCCTTCTCTTTACTTCTGGGGTAGTTGACCAGTCAGAACCAGAAAGTTGAAGTTCTTTTCAAGTATCACTACCAACCAGAAAGTTGAAGTTCTTTTCAAGTATCACTACTGTAAACAATGAAAGCCACTTGTCACCTGCTTGTCACTGTGCATGCAGTGAGCACAGTTCTGAGCTGGTTCTGTGAGAGACACAGGTGCTCAGAGGGAGCCCTGAGCCACCAGTTCAGGCTTCTCTTCCCTTTCCCTCTGCCCCAGGTATCTTCATGTACATCTGAAGATCACTACTTTCCCTCTTGAACTAATCTTGTGACACTGGAGACTGAACTCACCAGGAATTAGAGAACAGAGACAAGGACTAAGAATGCCTCTGTCACCCACAATCACCTAGACATTGGCTGAGTGGCTCCTTCTATGTCCCATCCAGAGTGGGGAAAGGGCAGTTTGGAGACTAAGACATAGGTAGAGGACCACACTCAAGGCCCATAATAAATGAATGGTGAAACCTGTCCTAAATATGCTCCTAATCCCATGTCCCACATTTGACCTGGGACAGCAGAGGCCCCATTCAGTCCATGGGTCCCAGGTTGAGAACCACTACTAGAGGCTAGGCAGGCTCTTGCATTAGGATTTAGCCTTGTACTGCTGATATGTCTCCTCTCTTGATTATAACCCTCCTTGTCTTAAAAGGGCTATTCAGATGTCCATGGAATGATGCCCTGCTCATGGTTCCACTGTTTGGGGAGCTGCAGGTCCCCCTCCCCCACTGTGTTACTGCTCCTCCTGCCCTACCCTGCCCGTGCTCCACCTCAATCTTTCTACTTTCATATTCTCTCAAATCACTGCTGGCTTTCTGCTGTGCCAGGGATTGAGCATTTTTAGGACAATGATTCCTCCTTTTATTTTTAGTCTTCATGGAGCCCAAGACAATGCTGTCCACATGGTCAGCATTCAGCAAGTGCTAAACGAGGTGACCAATCCAATGACATGAGACTATCACCAAGAATGTATTTGACTCTGCAACAGGGATATAGGTTCACTTGCATCATTTTATAATTTCAGGATCCTGTCTGCAAGGTGTGATCAAAACCTATAGTAGATGTTTAAATCTTTTTAAATGTTATTACATTAAAAATTCATTGCCATTACCTTACTTCAGATTCCTTCCCTCACTTTGAACACACCTATCCCATCCTTCTTATCACTTCCCAAAGCAGTTCTGGAATCCTCCTTCGTGAGTATCTTTAGTGGTGTTGTCATGGCTTCCTCTGTGTCCTAAATCAATTCAAAACATTTACTTTCATGGTCATTTTGAACTTGGGGAAGAGCCAGAAGTCACACAGTACTAAGTCTCATTCATCTTTTTCGACATGTATAAGGATACACAATAATAATTTTATTTGACAGAAATTGTGTAAATGTCTTCAATTGATTTAGGACATTGAAACAGCCATAGAAAGACACTTACAAAAGAGGACTTCCAGAACTATTTCAGGAAATGGCAAGAACAGTGGGATAGATGTATTTGAAGTGAGGGAAATTGTTTGAGAGGGATTCATGGCAATGTGCCTTTTCTTGTCATAATTTCTTAATGTAAACATTCACTATATTTTTAGTTCATACGTGTATCTTCTCTATTGTATAAATGTGATGTGAGACCAGCCCTCAGAGTATTTGGGGTCCCTGGTGAACAGCAGTATCCTGCAAGGTGCAGTGGACCGTGTGCTCGCCCTGTGTGTCCTGGGCACCAAGGGTCCTCCGTCCAGGTCCTGTTCTGACCATCTCCTGATCCTGGCTCCTGAGACAGAGAACCCAATGTACCCCGCCTCCCTCACCCTCAGAGCACTCGGGATAGGAGGCAAATGAGTGAAAAGTATGAAAGGCGGAAGAAAGGGAGTGAGTACAAGGCTTGGAGAATATGGTGGAGAGGTAGGAAGGAGTCTCATTTTTTTTCTTCTTTCAGTTTTTTGTTACAGAAAATTTGAATACACCCACAACTCCACGCACACATGTCATCACTAGACTAAGTGGAGAAATAAAAACAATACTTTTTTTTTTCCTTTCACATACAGAATTGGTGGGGCTAACATAATAATCCTCCAGTGAGCTCATCACCTGAATTAACAGGCTTCTACCCCAGGCCACCTTGTTTCACGAATACTCCTCCTCCTTGCTCCCCCTGACACTGCATTTTTCCTTCTACTGCGGGGCCCCACATCAGGTAATGGTATCTATAAATATTTCAGGATGATGACTCTCTAAAAGGCTCTTTGTAAAAATTGTCACAATATCATTAACATACCTTTAAAAACATCAATAATCTCATAGTATCATAAGACTTCCAGTCTGCATTCTGTTTCCCAGCTGTGGAGGCATTTTCAATAAATCTGAAAAACAAGTCAAACATTGCATGTTCACTGAGAAGGAAGAGACAAAAGAACCAAAAGTGATCCTTTGCTACAGGAAGGAAAAATCGACAACGAGGAGATATTTTCTCCAAATAAGGACAAAAGGGCCTGGCTTTTCCGAGCCCCTACCCAGCCTCACCAGGTGGGGCCTGCCACCTGCCGAGCTTGTCCCCTCGTGGCAGGCAGACATTGCTAATGGCTCCTCCAGTTTCTCTGAGAATATTGGCTTTGTAGCATGAAAAGGTCTTGCTACCGTGTTGCGGGTAGTTCAAAACTTGGCCACACAACAAAAATGTGTGTAACATGAGTTGTTTCAAGTGTTGATCGAACACGTAATTTAAAAGTCAGAATATTAAATAAACATTTCTGCCCTTTCTTCCAGCAGGCCGCCCAGAGAACAGCTCTCCGCACGCTATCTGACAGGTACATTTTGTCATTTTTATGAACTATAAATTGCTTTATGAAACATTGAGCCCTATTTATTGTGGCATATAATTCATAATCGGATTTTGTCCCTAAAGTGTCTGTGAACCAGGATGTTAAACATTTTGCATGCTTGGGTTTGTCATGCATGTGTGGAGTTTATTACTGCAAAACTCTCCTTGTTGTATTTCACATAAAGTACGCAGAATCCCTCATTGGGCAATGAAACAAGAAACTTGAGGGGAAAGGCCTGAATGGTGCAGTAAATTCTGAACTTTGGAATTGGCTGAGCTCTAGGCTCATTTTTCAGCAATAAGTACTTCATTTATTTTGAGATGCTTTCTTCTCTCTTCTCCTATCATTTCACCAGCAGTAATCTGTCTTCTGATAGGATTTTCTCTTCAAAGATTTTATTCCTGTAATGCAGCAACTCCTGCTGCTGGCCTCCTAACTTCTTACTCCCTGCTTTTTTGGCCTGTTTCTCCTGACCTGTGTTGGTGAATGAGACATGCAAGCCTAACCAAAACTGTAACTCACACTGTTTGCCTAGAAGGCTGCAGAAAGTGTGTGTGTTGGAGATGTATCAGGAGGCAAAGATGAAGCCCCACGGAGCCCCCCAGAGAGGTGCTGCAAGGTGAGGCCGCATCCCCCAGCTAGAAGCAGGCATCTCAGCGTCATCTAGTCTTCACCCCTTCCTTCCTGGTTCCTCTCCTGTATAGTGTGAGCAATCCCTGGCTGTGTAAACCAGCTCAGTTCAGTGCTTTTCCAGGGTAAAACCTATCACTTAGGCGAACTATCTGGTGTTCATAGGTGCAAGGCATTTCCTGTACAGTGCCGGGCTGAACCTGAGCATGTTTGTTTCTACTAAAAAGCCTCCCTGTGACAACCGCACAAGCCCGCACGTGCCACATGGTGGGCACGTGATCCAGAATTGCGTCAGGGATTTTCAGAAAAGCTGGTAACTGTGCCGCTTCCAAGTCTGTTGGTAGAAGGGAGAGGGGCTCTGGATCAAAACTCATTTAAAATGTGACACCGTAATTCTTTTCCTAGATACATCTCTTTTTTTTTCCTTTTGACTGCTCCTCTCCAGTAAGTCCTTCAAGAAACTGCACTGAGAAGCAAGAGAAAGCTCTCTATTTATAACACTTTGTCATTGCTGACAAATGCAAGGTTTCTTTCCAGAGAATGGGAAATGTTGTAAAATTAGATGATGGTGAAGTTTTCACCTTTTAGTATATATATTAAGGGAACCGTTGCTATACAAAAACTACTGAACTGCATCTTTTAGCGGGATGAATATCATAGTCTATAAATTGTACTTTAATAAAGCTGCATGTACACATTCATGATGTCATCGCAACTTTGGATGGTGAACCAAAACCTATTTTAGGAAAATATGAACTGTCTTTAAAGAGGTATATCCCTTTAAAGAGACATACAAAAATACTTCATTAGAAAGTACAACTGATGTTTTCAAAGGATTCTTCCCAAATGATACTCAACTTGGTGCCGGGGAGAAAATGGTATGATTTCAATAATGAGCACTGCTGTTCCCTTGACTCTTCCAGTGTTCTCACCAAAATCCCTTGTTAAGCCCACTTCCTGTCTAGAAACAGGATTTACTAATTGGTATGACTTTGCTTACAAATTTCTCTGTTCTTCAATATAATAGCTTGTGGTCTCTTTTTCCTCCCAACAGTGTTTTTGCTCAAAATTGGGGCAGTTTGGCTCATTTCAAACAAATGGTTTTGTCCACCATACTGGTTGTGGGACACTACCTTCCTGGCACTTTTCTCCTCTGCTTCCCACAAATAAAGGACCACAGAAATAATTCCCATAAGAGTTAGAATTTTTTTTGTCATTTGGAAATAACAATTCAAAATAAGAACCTAAAAACACCAACTAGATTCATCAGATTCATGTTTTAGTTCTTTGATGTAAACACACATCTTCTAGAAAAATGAGCCATGTGGCAGGGGTCCAACCCTGGGTGACTGGCCTGATGTTTTGTCTGTCACAGGAACCGCAGGGTAGGAGTGGAATCAAGTAGAACTCCCCTTGGGTGAGGGCCTTCCTGAGGTAGGGCTCTGGCCCACGTATTAATCTTTCCTACATTCATTCACACAAACTATTCTGGTTCCAGAAACTATTGTTAGTTCAAGCTATTATCACCTATTTCTATAAAATGCTGTAATGATTAAGCAGCACTTTCATTTTTGTTGTAGAAAAAGAGAAAAAAGGCATTTTTCAGACCTCAAAGTGTGCCTCATGAGTTCTGTGGCCCTGGGCCTGAGCAGCAAAGACTCCGCTGGCTGGAGCCCTGCTGGGTGCTCCTCGCCCCCTTCCGCCTCATGCTCCTGCACTTTGGCTCCCATTGTCCCAGCCCTTTTCCACTGTAATTTCTCTTAAACACCCACAGATGAATGCAATTGCAGGTGTACACCTTGAAGACAGTACGGTTGTGTTGGCTCTGCTGGGGGCTGAGCATGAGCGTCCCTTCCAGGACAGCACTTTTGCCATGAGGAATCCTGCCTTTGAGCCTGGAGACCTGACCAGAGAGAAGGCCAACAGTGAAAGGAAAGGGATGAGTTTCCATCCTGTTCCAAGTGCAGGAAGGACTCATCCCTGGGGTGTTGGAGGACAGAGAGTGTCCCAATGTATCTGAAAGTCACTCTTCTCTATGTCTTTTCATTTCCCTAAAGTTTCCTGGTTGATTTTCTAAAAATTTTAGCACAAAACCAATATCTAGTACTTCAGATTGTATTTTTTATTAAATTTATCTTTAACTTATACAGAAAAATATAAAAGTGTACATATTTATGTGATCTGCCCATGTGCCTAAAGACTGTGTTATGTGTAAACCAGGTTAAACATATGTTTCTTTGTCACTTATATTAAAGCCATTCAGAATCCTTCCTTCGGGCTTTTGAGAGTGTAGTAGCTGTAGTCACCCTACCATGCAGTAGGGCATGGAACCTCTTACTCTTATCTAACTGCACCTAGTACTCATCGATCAACCAGGCTATGCTTTAGAGTTCAGGAAGCCTTGCAGTCAATACACAATCTTGAAAAACTAAAACTACAGTATTTTCTCCCCCTTATTTTGAAAGCCATCTATGATCACTACCAAAGGAAACCTTTGACCCTACTTGGTTCAGTTGGAATAGCCAACGCATACTGCAGGTCGAAATGGGACCACAGCAGTGAGGCCCAAGAGGATTTGAACTGCCTCTAGCCAAGCACTGTTTATCTGTCTGTTTGGAGCCAGTGAGTCCACTGGCCAAGCAGAGGCCTACCGATAGCCCCAGATAATGAAAATGACAGGTGGCCAGGGCAGGGAGAGGTGACAGAATTCTTGATGACATGGATGTGCTAATGACAAGAGGCCTCAGTTTGCAAGGGGACATTATCCTTCTCATTCTCTCCTTACAACCTCCATCTTACATTTTCCTTCTCTACAGTCATGTATTCGATGTGGGTAGGGAAGAGGGGGAGAAAGACGAGGGTAACAAGCTGTGGGGCTCATTTATAAAGGTGTGTCTTTGGACTCTGCACTAGGAAAGCCATAGCCTTGCCAGTAATGTGGAAAATATGCAAAGCGCCCTTAGGAAGAAAGGATGGATATGCATGCAGCATGCCAAGTGCCTGGAATATGATTAACTCCCCTTCCTAAGTAGTAAATAGTAGATAACTCTGATCAGAAAAGGGATTCGTGTGATTTATCAAGCTGAGCGACTGTGCATTTGCAGAGAAGCTGGAGGTCAATCTTGAAATCTAGGGCCAGAGGAGCACAAGGAAATTGCCAGAACTAAGAAGTTAATCATACCCTGGGACTGCTTCCATCTGTCTCAGGGCGACAGAGCCGCTGCACAGCGAGCAGGCATGCTTTATAGCAGCAGATCAGGAATTAATATTTTCTGCAAAACCTCAAGCATCATTTGTAGTAACTTGGGTTTTATAAAAATGGAGCATAATTTCATATGAATAAATCACATTCAGCTAGAAATATGAGATGCTGGAAAAAAATTGTGCCTGACTAAAAAAAAGAGAGAAGAGCGAGCAAGAAAGACAACATGAACACAGTTGTTAAGCGGTGGCACTTGGAGGGCAAGAATGGCCATGCGGTTAAATTGTGCATATAATCATCTTCTGAAATGTCAGCTTGCAACCCCAATGATGGCTGCATTTTTATAGCCTCGGCGATGCGACAGCAGACTGTAACCTGTCTGCCCATCTGGTAATAGCTCAGATCCAAGAGCCATTTATACTGAAGTCCAAACAACTGCCATGGTTGTATTCATTTATTCCACAGACATTTACTGAGCGCATCCAGTGTGCTCTGTGGGGTGCTGTGCTAGGGCTGGGGTACCAGGGAGGAGAAGCGCCTGGCCTTCTGGTGTCCCCTGCCCATGGGACATTGGCTTCACAAGGAGAGGGTCCTCTTTAGGTTCTTGTATTTCTGCTTTCTCTTTTGCCCTTTTTCAAAATAAACCTCATGCTCCAAATCTTGTTTGCCATTAGAAAGAGTATTGTGAAATAAAGTACATGAGACATGATCTAAAATTGAGAGTCGCACCTCTGTGGAGTTGAGAGAGTGCGGAGTGGTCTGTGCCCGGAAGCAGCGCTGGAAGCAGGCCCGCAACAACGCAGGAGGGCAGGGTGCCAGCTGCCTGGCACAGTGGAGACTTTGCATTTATTCTCAGTCATCCTGACCTATGATGGACCAAAGCCAGCAAAGTGATGGTGTTGGGGCACAATTTTACCCAGCCCTGATGTGAGAGCAGAAAGCCCCAGTTACCGTTTGCTACTAGTAGCTGGTCACCACTTGCTTCAGTAGGGATCTAAAATAGAGGTGGCAGCACTTATAAGAAACCCTGCAATTCCCAGCTTTGGCAATGTCAAGGTAGTGAGCACATGCTGGCCCTACCCATGAGCCCACATTCTCCAGGACACCAAGGAAGGAACACCCTACAGCCAAGCCTTTTAGTAGCCCTTGTGAACACGGTTTGTTTTTTTTTT
>NDGN011531057.1:3018-15724 GCA_002564285.1 Tympanoctomys barrerae
TTTTTTTTTTTTTTTTTTTTTTTTTTTTGCGGAACTGGGGATTGAATTCAGGCCCTTGCACTTTCCAGGGAAGCACTTATACCACTGAGCTATTTCCCTGTCCCTAGGGTCTGAGTTCAATCCCCGGTTCTGCCCAAAAAAAAAAAGAAAGAAAGAGAGAGAGAGAGAGAGAGAGAGAGAGAGAACAATGAAGAGCAGAGGAGAAGCAGCAGCTGTGGCATCCATCAAGCCTCTGTCTTCCTTCTATGCTGACTGTGAAGACCAGCGCTCCACCACAAAGATCGTAGCTCCTCTGAAGACTGGGACTTCTCCAAGGAAGCGGGGCGGGGAAGCCAGGATGTCTTGCTTAAATCCTTTATATACACTTTTTGTGCTGAGTTACTCTGGGGCAGCCCAGAGTGGGGTTGAACCACTTGTACCCCAGTGCAGGCCCAACAGCACCCCAGGTTGGGCCCTGCCCACCTGCTGGATGGGGCACCCACACACCCAGAACTGCTGGAGCCAATTCAGCCAAGTGTATCAACTACCACAATATCAAAACCAGGGTGACTGGCATAAAGACAGGCAAATGGACCAGTGAGACAGAGAAGAGAATCAGGGAATGAACTTTAATGTCCATGGTTAAAGGGTGTGTGACAGGTGGTTGAGACCATGCAACAATGAGAAAGCAGTTTCCTCAATCAGTGATGTTGTGAAAATATGAAGAATGAATTCAGACACACAAAGTAATTAACACAATGTGTGGGTTAAAGTCCTGAACTTTGAAAAGAAATGCAGAGGGAAGGATTCATGACACTGAGGTTGGGAATATTTTCTTTTATATGACACTAAAAGGACAGGCAACAAAATCAAGGATAAGTCAAGAATTCCTCCAATTTAACAATAAAAAAAAAGAAAAAGAAAACGTACAAAAATAAACAAAGGACTTGAATAAAAGATTCTGCAAAGCACTTGCACAAGCGGCCAAATCACATGAAAATATGGTTAGATATGATCAGATATGCACTGATCATATCTTGGCAGGAGAGAAGCACACTTCACACCCTCAGTGCGATATCCTCTGACACCTGCAGTGGAGGACAGGGAGGAAGGCTGGAAGCTTTCTCCACTATGGGTGTTAATGTAAAAAGATCTCCCTGCTATCGAGTACAATACAGTGAGTGGCCCCTTGAATTACACCATGAACTGGCAATCCAACTTTTGGGTATATATCCAAAATAACTGAAAGAGGGATACAAAGAGATATTTGTACTCGATCTCATTTAAAACATTCATCACCATAGAAAAGAGGCTTAAGTAAACCAGAAATCTCCTGGCAGATGAATGAAAAACATGAATGAATGAATGAATGAATGAATGAATGAATGAATGAATGAATGAACAATATGTAGTAAACTATTCAGATTCTCTAAAAATAGGGAGTGCTATCACACATTATATCACAGATACTAATGTACACTTAGGTACCCCTGAAAATTTTCATTTAGTCCACACAGTCATCAAATGGAAGATCTTGTGGTCCTTGAAGTTTTGGACATTTTGAGATTTCCTTAGATACTTCAGAGCATGCCCTCAAAAGGGATGTGGGGCCCCCATCATTCTCCTTTCCTATTTCCTGGCTCCAGATGTGGACACTTACTCTTCAAGCGCATCTGCCACAATGTCAAGCTCACCAAAATGCCCAAATAGATAAAGTTATAGGTGCCAAGTCTAAAGCTCTAAAATGTGAGTTATGTAAATAAGCATTACTGTTATCTAAGTTAATTTCTCCAGGGACTTTGTTTAGAAGTGCAAATCTGGGTAACACAGTGGAAAAAAAATCTGAACTTCTTTAGGCCAAGTGAAATCAGCCAATCATAAAAGAGAAACACCGCGTGATTCACTTGCATGAGTGCATTAGTTAGGAGTCTCTATCTACACATGAAGAGAATACGTAAGGAGACGCCTGAGAATAGATTTTCCATGGGAAATGGCTTCTGTGTGCATAGAGGTTGAGAAGTACCCTGAGAGGCCTTCAGCAAGCTAGAGATCTTACCACACCAGTAGTGTGTCTCTGTCCAAGTCCAAGGAGTACCCGGATTTATGTTGTCCGGGGGTGAGGGATGAGTGTATGGCAGCTCCAGGAGAAGTACACTTACAATCCTCTGCCTTTTCCATGCAGGCCCTCAGCTGATCTGTGCAGGCCCAGCCTAGGGCAGATCTTGCTTGCTCCGCTCACTGACTCAAATGCCGATCCCTCTAAGAACAGCCCCACAGGCACATTCATCTGGAGCCAGGAAATAGGAAAGGAGAATGATGGGAGCCCCACATCCCTTTTGAAGGCATGCTCTGAAGCATTCACATTACTGTTTATCAGTTCTCTAGGCCTTACTTAACCCATTCCACTGGACTCCTAAGTTTAAACACCACAGAGATGTGACTAAAATCATGAAACTCTTAAAAACAGAGTAAAGTAGTGGTTCTCAAGGACCTTCGAGCAGGGAAATGAGAATTCCTTGTAGGGACTCCTTGGCCTTTCCATGTGTCCTGGAAGAAATGCTGACAGGAATGAGGAAAAGAGAGAAGACAAGCCTGGGTCAGGTGGTGAAGTTTGCCTGAGTGACAAAGGACCCAAAGAGCAACCGCAGGGGTGGTTATTTATATCTTTGCAAAGGTAGTATCCCCAAGATTCAGATTGCCTAGTGACTAATAACTGAAATTGTCCAGAAAGATGTTTTTCTCAAGACTGAGGTAGCTTGACTGTGCTATGCACTCAGACCTAGTCCTGCCCTCCCACACAGGATCAATTTCCTGCTTCAGCCGCTCTCAAAATCTCTCCCTTTCCTGTTTTGTTGCCTAATTTGGAGAAGCATGTTTGGAGAACTCTGTAGAAGACCTTTTCATTCCTGATGTCAGGAATCCAAAGATTTTTGATACTTGCATTCAGAAACTTGCCTATGTAGCCCAGTAATCCATAACACTAATGATTTGTCAGTACAGCTCCCACTTGCCAGAAGTTGTTAGTGATTTGAATCTTTTACAGCTAGCATATTATTATGGCATTACTTTTCACATCTCATGTTTATGCTTATTTGCTGGATGGTTAAGATCAAGTTAAGGCAAGACTTGTATTAATCAATTTAACTTTTTGCAGTCTATCAAGGTCAATAACATCTCAGGATTTACCTCGGAAACTGTACAGAAGTAAAGAAATTTTTGATATTTGCATTTATCACTTTATTACTTGTTGTGGGAGGGCTGCCTAAGAGATGCAAGCCTCTCAGGGAGGCGGTAGGGGAACAAAGAATTTATAGGGTTTTATGGTGATGGGGTTTGTACAGCCAGTACAGTGTTGTAACAGGTGCTGACTGGGAGAGGCCTGGCACATTCATGTAAAACAAGAGGAAATTAACCAGGGGAAATAAGGTGGAAATTAGTACATGAGTGGCACGTATTTGGTTTGGGATTCCTATACCATGCCAGCTTGACCCGGTGGACTTTTGCATAGGCACAGACCCATCAGGGCCAAGTATAGCACCTGTTACATCTCTCCGTGTGAGCCATCTGGATGAGTCATGGCCATTGCTTGGCCAGGCTGCTTTCTTTGAAAATGTGAGGGATTTTTTTCTTTCCAGGTGACTCTCCTTAGGCATACTATGTATCATTGAGGACTTTCCTCTGTGGTCACATAATCTCCTTGATCAGAAAATCAGGGATTCAACTGAGTCATAGGATATGATGGCAGAAGTTCCCTTATGTCTTGAACCCTCATTGACTTCAGAGGGCAAGGGTCAAAATATTGGCTACCCTCTCAGCCCTTCTGTTTCTCTAATTTGGTCTCCAAACCTCAGTTGTTAAGCATGCAGAGGAGAAGCTTGATGACATTACCCTGTAATGGAGGCAGTAAGCTTAACATTACTATCTTCTCTGAATATCAAACACCTTAGACATAAAATGAACTGTTATTTCCTAACAGACATGGATATCCTATTTAAATCCTTATAGAATGTTAAGTGACAGCAGTTATATATTTTTACACAGAAATTTAGAAATCAAAACTGTACATAACTCTGGAGCATGACAATCCTGACAACATTTTGTAGCATAATTAAATTTTCATTTAGACAAAATCTTTTCAGCCCATATCTCTATCCAATGCATAAGAAACTTTTTTCTATTTTTCTCATCCTTTAATGGGATATACATCACAAGTTTTTGTTAAAGGCAAAGGTCTGAATCCAAAAGTCTTATCACAATAAGTAATCTTTGTTTTACATTTTGGAAGACCTCAACATCTGGAATCACGAATACATTTAATGCACCATGAGATTCACACTAATGAATTTCTATAAAAATGTGAAAACCTTTGTTTCTTAATTTAGTTATGTGCCAAGAGCATCTTCTATGAGACGTTATTGTAAATTTGTTTGAAAAACTACTTTTTTCCAATAATCAAATGATTGGGGTTATCTCCCAAGAGACTATGGAGATTATTGGGGGCTTCTCACTGATGAACAAATACTGGACATCCTTCAATTCACCAACTGGAGTGCTGTCCAATAATCTTTCCCAACTCTAAGGAATTTTTAATTGGCTTAATTTTTGGATGACCTGTGCGTAAATTAATTATGGTATCACTTAGACCAGCTGGTAATTCAGCAGAAAGCATGGTCTTAAGTCTGAAGCTTAAATTATGTTATGAACAAATATTAAAATAAAAATTGTTGATCTTGAATAAAAAGAGGACCAGCTCGTCACAGAAAGACACACAAACATATAAGTAAATATGAGGAACACACTAAAAAACATCTTTACAAAATCAGAGTGCACTCATATATATTATTCACCAAATTGAATTGTCATAATTCTATTAGAATTTTTAGAAATTTATAATTATAGGCTAGTCATATTTAGTTATCCATAATGAGCAGAGATCTCTTATCAGAAAAAAATGGAAGGAATAGAATGTTTTATCTGAAATTAATATGTACTTTTATATATATTTCAATTTCTCTTAAGAAATACTGTTAACTTTCAGCTCAGTTATCTCTGTACAGTCTATGACCTCTTCTGACCCTAGGTTTCAAATTTGGTCAGTTCCTTCAATAGGTCCCAGGTCAGATCTTTCCTCATTATTGTTAACTTTTTCTCCAGATCTGGCTTCATGGTACAACCTGACAGCACACTCTGGTACCCAAATAGCTCACTCAGCATTCTCTGGTAAATCACAAGCAAACCTTCTACACCAGATTAGCTTTTTGTTTGTTTTGCTTTACCTGATTGAATTATTACTGTTGCTGTACTTTCATCTTTTGCAAAATTTTTAAAATTTAATGGTATATGTTGACAAGTAAAGTGGGAGGGATTGATTCTCCCTTTTATTTTGTAATTGAATTTTGATTGTACAGTGATAAATCTCTATCCTATATTTTGGAAGAGGAAGCAGTCACATAGCCTCCCTTAACCTAATGTGACCCATCTATGAAGGATTTTTTTTCTACGTCAGTCTGCCTTAAGGGTAGGTCTGGTGCACCTTCTGGAGCTGGGAATCAAACCGCGGTCCAATGTGCCTCCCTGCATTTACCCAAGCAATGCTTTAAACAACTGAGCTATCAGGCAAGGGCCCTGTGACCCATCAATGAAAACAAGCAAATTAATCTAACTTATCTGAAGAATAATGACAAAAACACCAGAGAAATTAGCTCAAAATCTGGATGGAGCCAATTAATATTACCAAATAAATTCTGAAAAACTGTTTTGGGTTGATCTGAACAGTTTGGGGCACAATATACCTTTATTGAATAAGTTAGCCCAAATATAAAGAAGTTATCATAGCTTGTAACCCTTGGGAGGCCACCACTAGGCCTGCCATTATTTAAATAGGTTGCCAAAATCAAGCGACTGTTTATACCCTACTGGTTTTAGATTGTACTCCAAAGCTCTATATTTGTTTGTAAAACATCAAAGCTTTTTTATGTTAATTTTAATTTAGGACTGTAAAACAAGCAGTCAACCTTTTTAGGAATCATGAGCACTTTAAGTAATCATTTTAAATATCCCCATTGTTGTAAAAAAATCTTAGGAAACATTTTTTTAATGCAAGCTGTTTTTATCTTAAGAATGGAAACAACTTTTTAAATTAATCACTTTAAGGAAAAAAGATAAAAGTTTCTGTTTTAGTGTTAGTTTTAATGAAAAAAAAAATGCCTCCTATTCCTGGTGGAATGGCCCCATGTACCCTTCCAGGCCAGCCATCTGGAGCCTTTGTTACTGTGGTTCTGCAGCTGCCCTATCCAGAAGCATCCGAACTTGTACTTGAAAGCTCTTGAAAAGCTTTTTTCTACTTTTTAAGCTAATACAAATTTTTTATTTCTTATCATTTTAAATTTTTTGGCAAAGAATGACCAACTGAGATATGAGAGTGTGGAGTGACTTAAAACAGTGTTCTGGGTAGATTAAACTATAGTTTTTATTTCTCCTGTATCATCAGCATCGATGACAGAGCAAGCTGCTAGCATTGGTAATGGCCTACCTCACACAAATTCTCCTTCCCCAAGCAACATGAGAACTATGGCCCTGTAGCCACAGCCACTATGTTTGCTGGTTGTCATTTTGGCTCTGACCACTGAATGTTTTCTTTTTCCCTGGAAAGACACTATCTTGAACTTAACAACTTTTCATTGCCAGCAATGCTCATAGAGAATGCCAATGCCATGGCATTCCATAGTCATGACCCTCCTACTCACCCCAGGCACACACTCCTGTAATTCATGGCCTACACCAACCACCATGGCTGGACCAGTTGTGTGGATGCACAGGTGGCTGAGGCACGCCAGCTGGGTCTGCCTAGGACCAGAGCGTGGAGCCCTTCCTGAACCCAGTTTATGCCCCAACCCCTGGTGGTACCTCCATACAGCTGGAAACTAGCCACTTGGAATGTAAAAGAATTTTTCCATTTTCTTCTAATTGATCAAAGCCAGAGGGTTCAAGCTCTATCTGTAATACCTTCACTTTATCCTCCTATTCCCTTTTGGGAATTGATTTTTAAACAGTACTCCATGCTAAGTCCTTCATGATAGTGTCAAAAAGTAAGCTAAATACAAGAACCAAGAAAATGACGAACATTTTTATATACATACATAAACATCTGTGGTTCCTGAAACTCTGTTAATTCTATATCACTTTCCTTTTAGTTTCTCTCAAAATCATTTCATTCTGTAAGCTCATTTACTTCTCCAGCCCTAGTCAACCAGTTTCTGGCCCTAGTGACCCCATTTCTGGCCCTAGGGAGCCTCCATCCCCACATTTTACACTGATGTGCCAGTGTCATCTTCATGTCTGTGCAAGCGTCATCTTCATGTCTGTGCTTCATATTGGCGCTGACCGATTCACTTGCCTTCCCTGTTGCGTGCTCATCAGAAGCATTCCTGCTGCCCACTTATCTCTTACTCTTGTGGGTGCCAAATGTAGAGAGTCCTTGGTCTCTCAGTGTACCCAGGGCAGAAGCAGAGCAGGAATGAAGAAAAGATAGACAAGAAGACAAGAGCTGGGTCAGGTGGTGGTCAGTTTGCCTATGTCAAAGAACAACAGTAAGAGTATATTTATCTATAGCTGTAGGGAGTTAGTATCAGGAGACACATTTTGCCAGCAACTAATAGCCAAAATTGTCCAGGCAGGATGTTTTTCCTCAAAAATGAGGTAGTTTGAGTGCTTTTGGCACTGAGGCCTTGTCCTACTCTCACACGTGTGACCAATTTCCAATGTCATCTACTCCCAACAAAGTTTTACTCACTAAGGACAGTATTTATTTATGAAGCAAAGTATGCTACATTCTGTTGTTCTTGAATACAAGCATACTTAAAATACTGATGTATTTGTAAGCAGGATTATGATGGTAAATGTGTTTCGCTTGGCCCAATTTAAAAGGAAAAGAGAAAAATGAATATATCAATAAACAACCACGATCCTGTACCAAATAAATAAAAGACTTTTTTAAAAAATTTTAAAGGTATCATGCACATGTACTGGGTTTAAACCCCAGCATGTAAGAAAGATGAAAGAGGAGAAGAAAGAAGGAAAGAAAGAAATTAAAAATGAAAAAGTCTGAGAGAGAAATAAAGAATTAATGAACTCACACCTGAAATTTATAAACTACCCTTGGAACACTAATATTAAAAAACTGAAAAAATATATATATATATAGAGAGAGAGAACAAATTTGACCTGCAATCAAATTTTTAAGTGAGATACCAATTCCGTGTGTTACAAATGGGGCAAACAGGAAAGGAAGGAAATGTAGCTTCTTCACAACCAATATTTAAAGCAAAACCTACTGAAAATGTTTCAGCAACCTGGTCTACATGGGAAAAAAAATGTATATGCCTGCTCCCTCCCTGCCCATGGAGCTGGGAAAGGAACGGTTGTTGTAACATCTGATCCATTTCTGAGAAATTAAAAGCACCATACTTTCACTTTCAATCTGAGTTGTGTCCAAAACAAAAATAGTTTCAACTTGTCCTGAATTGACACCAAAAATCCTTTACTAATGAGGAAAATGGAGAAGTTCTCTTCTCCTGAGCAGCTATTCCAAGTGCAAACATAGACCCAGTGATCAGTGTGCACGAGCAGAGAGGTGATGGTCACTTCAGCAAAACCTACAGCACTAAAGAGACCTAATGGGAACTGCTTTTGCCTCACAGCTCAATAGTTCGGGAAACCCCAAACCACTAAGCAGAGCATTAGGGCCCCCTGACTGCTAGAAAAACACACGGTCATGTTTAAACTGCACGCAATGTTCTGGGAAATACAGATAATAGCACACAACAAAAGAAAATTTCATTAGAAACTCTTACAAAGAATCTTGTGGGGCCAGCTAGTTAGCTCAGCAGACTAAGCGCCTGTTTACGCAAGCCCAGAGACCAGGGCTCGCTCCGTAGGCCACACACTACGCTGGCCCCGCTTCCAGGTGTGCTCAGCCAGCCACTGAGTTCAAGCATGGAGATGCACACCTGTAATCCCAGTGCTGGGGAGGCTGAAAACAGCAAGAACACTACGAGTCTGAGCTGCAGTGAGACCCTGTACCGAATACATGAAAGGGGGGGAGGAGGATAAGGAAGAGGAGGAGGAGGAAGAGGAGGGGGAGAGGAGGAGGAGGAGGAAGAGGAGGAGGAGGATAAGGAGAAAGAGGAGGAGGAGGAGGGAGGAGGACAAGAAGCTTGTGTATCACCTGCCATACAGTAGACACCACAGACATTTTGCTATTACTAACCTCTCTGGCTTCATGCTAGGTAGTGTACTTGATATAAATAAATCAAGTACAAGTGGTGAAAATAATTCAGTGGAAACCAAAACTTATCTATTAAAGCGTGACATTTCTGTCCTATCACTTAGGTTGGAGTTAAAGCATGAATTCACCTTTTGGAGAGGAGGCAGCAAGCCTAATGCACTAATAAACAGAGAAGTGCAAGGGAATGACTGCAAACCTTTCCAGAAGTAAAATTCACTATATTTCAAAAATCTTTTCTTTTTTCTTTTTTCTTTTTTTTTTTTTTCCATTTAGGACAGGCTGTACAGGGTGTACAGGGGCTCACTGTACCGATCAGACTCGTAGTGATCCTCCTGTTCACAGCCTCCCAAGTGCTGGGATTACAGGTGTGCACCACCACATCCAGGGCCTCCATGTCCACTCTCGGTCCCATCTCAGCGCACCCTGGGGTGAGGCTGGCACTGCAGGCCAGACGATCAAACTCCAGGCCCCTGTGTCTGCTTAAGCAGGCGCTTAATCCACTGAGCTATTTGGCTGACCTTCAAAAGTCTTTAAAAGAAACATCATTTTTTTTACCACAAGAGTCACTTTCCCAGTTTTGATTCATTCAATAAACAAATACATAGGGAAGCCTTGTTATGTGGTAGGCACTGTTTTTAAAGTAGAGGAAACTGACTATTCAGAAAGAAGTGAAAATCTTTGCATGCATGGGAGATAAATTGTAGCATGCAACAAACATGTTAAACAGTTAGAATGTAAAATAAGCACACTTTCTGTGCACAGAAGTGAAGCAGGGAAGGAGCGCAGGAGCAGAGAGCCTAGACTATAGGAATTTCACATAGCAATCCACAACTGGCATCCACTGAGGTTGTATTCAGTCAAGACCCAAGGAAGTAGCTTGATGCATCACCTGGGAACTGAGAAACAGCACAAAAGGTAGAAGGAATGCAAGTGCAAAGGTCCTAAGGCAAGACCCAACATGTTTCAGAGAAGCCAGAAGGGGCAGTTGCAGGTGATGGAGAACGAATCCAGCCATCTTTCTGCCCCTTTTGTGAGGACGTGGGGTTTACAGATCATAAACAAAACATCATCTGCCTGATATGATTCCTGACTTCCCTTAGCTGTCTGTCACAGCCACAGATGAGATCAGAAGTGGATTGAAAGGATATGTCAGTGGCTCAAATATCCAGTTGATACTGTTGAACCCACCACTACTCTGATCACTGTACTGTCCCTTATGTAAAACTCAGCAATTGCTGTATCTTCAAAATAGTGCCAGCTGCAGCTTTATAAAGGACACATTACCCAGGAGTTTGTGGTCCATGCGCTCTGCAAGTCATCCCAGTACAGTCCACACTCATCTGCTTCCTCCTCCAGCATCGATTCTAGGTTTCCTGCACTTGTCCTGGCCAAAAACAGGCAACTTGTTATTTCTATTTAAAATGTAAATGACCCATCAAAACAAATTAAGCTGTATGACTAAATCACTCCTTCAACAAGACTAACTCTCCCCACCCAAAATAATAGAATGTGCAAGAAACTCAAGTATTTAACAAGTTCAAGTGCAGAAAGGTCAGCTATTCTCTGGCAAGAAAGAGACTGAGCACCCACCTGGCACTGTCTGCTGGAGAGTGTGTACAGCCTTCAGCTCCACCCTCACAGTCCCTGCCGTCTTCCTTGAACAAGCAAGACGCAGCCCGTCACACAGCTGAGCACCAGCGCTGTCAATAGCATGCGGGATGCTCCACAGCTTAGTTTACTTCATTGAGGCAATCTTTTTTTAAATTTATTATTATTATCATTACTATTATTATTATTATTGTTTAATGTATTTGGTTGTTACAGGGCCTCACTACGCAGCTCAGACTCGTAGTGATCCCTCTTTTTTCAGCCTCCCCAGCACTGGGATTACAGGCATGCATCACCACCCCCAGTCTCCGTAGTTGGCTCAGCATGCCCAGGGTCAAGGCAGGCACGACATGTGATACCAGGCATGAAATCCCAGGCCCTGAGCTTGCCTAGGTGGAAAATATTCTGTCAGAGTTTTCTACTATAACTTCAGCTCTGAATAACTGTCACTGGATAAGTAATTGTGTTATCTTCTGCAAAACCTAAGTAACAGTACTGCAGCATCTAGTTTATCTACTTAACAATTCAGTTTGTACACCTTACTAATTTTGATTCACTTATTTTAATTCACTTCCAGAACTGCTTATCAATACTGGGGTTTGTTCAAAGGAAACCTTTTAAGCATTAGCTTCTACTTTTAAAAGAACTGATAGAAATCAGTAGTAGAATCATGTTAGCTATCCTGTGTATATACTTACATAATTTTCCCCTTGCTTTTTCCCTCCTTTTCCTCATCTCAATTATTTATTCCTTACATTCAGATTTTTTACCTTTTACTATATCTATTTTACCTTTCAGATTTTATTTATTCTTTCAAGTTCTCACATTAGTGAGACAATATGACGTTTAATGTTTTAACTATCTGTTCAGACTTATATGCCTGTATCTGGTAGTGTGATCAAAAAATATGATGATAACAACATGCCGTACAACAACCACCGTTAATTTCCTGTCCTTGTTTTGAAATTCTTTACCACTTTTATTTTCTTATGGTGCTTTGTTTTTGTGTTTGTTCTTATTTTTTTTCTCTTTAAAATCGAATAAAAAATGCAAACAAACAAAAAAAACTGCTGGAGTGTGAACCCAGAATGTTCTCACTGAGCCAGAGTTCGTGCCCTCTTACTAGTTTTGTTGTGAACAAGCTCTCCCTAAGTCACAGAGTTGACGAGTATGGGCTCTACCCTGTGATTCGCCCGCCTTAGCCTCTCAGCATGCAGAAATTACAAGCACTCATCACCATGCCCAAGTCGTATAAACTTTGTAAAATGTTTTCATAAGGAAAAGAAATAATCATCCACAGACACCACCCCTTAAAGGTTACAACATATGGGAACATCGCCACACACGGAGTCCAAGGCGCAGGAAAATTCACTTCTGTGGGGCACACCAAGTCGTGTCTCAACAGCAGTGCCCTTGCCTGGAATTGTGCCTTTAAGTCTTTTATTTTACTGGCACATTTTATATTTGTAAAAATTGAGAATATTCAGCCTAAGAGGTTGCAATACACATGATCTGTCTTGCTTCCTATTTCCCTTTCCACTCCCTCCCGTAAGCCTCTCTTATGTACAAAAGCTTTGTTTCCATTTTTCTTCTATTTTTTGATTCCTCTTTTCATTTCCCCCATCTCTTGTTCCCCTTACATTTGAACAGTGTCTTCCCACTTCCCAATATACATTATGCATTTTGGGCACTATCCACACTTTCAGTTTCTTTTTTTTTTTTTTTTAAGACAGGAGACAAGGAAATTTTATAACAATTGCACTTTGTAGGAAGACTGTAACTTCCACAGCACAGCTGAAGTTACCCAAGGTCATAAATTGGCTCAAAGAATAA
>NDGN011531059.1:995-16478 GCA_002564285.1 Tympanoctomys barrerae
GGAAGAGGAAGAGGAAGAGGAAGAGGAAGAGGAAGAGGAAGAGGAAGAGGAAGAAGAAGAATTTGAAACTCAAACAGGTTAAGCCCTCCCGGGTTCTGGATTAACACTCACCAACTCCATCCTCTACTTGCTTTCTCCTGTTTCCTCCACACCGAAATGACTTTCCCTTGTGCAGTCACACGTAGAAACACCCCCCCTCCCCTTTCCTGCATCTGCCTCAGTATCCTCATCCATAAGTACTGGATTGTTGAGATTCAAGAAAATTACCCCAGAGCCAACATGTCCAGAAAGATTCACGTACAATTCTTGTCTACCTTTTTAACCTTTGCCATGAAGACCTGCTCTGAAAAGTGGGTGTGAACGGGTGTTCCTCTTTGGTTTTATAGCACTGGTTGTTAACTCTAAAGCCAGTATCTGCCGCATTGTGTCCCTAGCTGTCCTCTGGGAAAGAAGAGGCCAGGCTCATGACATTCTGTCCTTGTGAGACCCAGCACCAGGCCATGCAGAAGACTCTACCCATAAGAACACTGTGGCCTCTAGGGCAGCATCTCCCTCTAATCTTCTAAGGAAAAGCCTGGGAGAGCTGGCAAGATAGCTCAGCAGACTGAGCACCTGCTTAAGCAAGCACAAGGACCAGGGTTCCATCCCCGGCACCACATGCTACACTGGCCCTACCACCGGGCACACTAAGCTGGCCACCAAGACTGGGCATCGTGGTGCATGCCTGTAATCCCAACTGGAGAGGCTGAAAACAGGAGAACTATTATGAGTCTGAGCTGCATAGTGAGACCCTATACCAAATATATATATTAAAAGGCCTGGGGTATGTACAATCAGCTGGCTCTGGCCCCATCCACACTCCTCAGCACACTCCTAATTCCCACTACACCAGGGCAAGCACAAGACAAGTGCAGACAGTGTATGAGCTGCTCTGGGGTCCTGTGCTCAAGAGTCCTCCTTCCCGCCATCCTGCGCCACCAGGACCTACTGACCTTCCTAAAAGGCGTACATCATAAGATATTTGAACGATGTGTGGAACACCAGAGACTGCAGCCGAGAGAAGGAGCCTCGGGCGATTCGTGAGCAGCGCTTCCTTCTGGAAGGCAGACAGGAGCTCCTAGGAAAAAGACAGAACCAGACAAAATAGCTGAGGAGAAGGCTTCCTCCAGGGCACATTTATAGTGCTGAGCTCCATAGGGCAAGTTTGGGGACACAGAGCTGAGCCAGAGACAGGCCCTGCCACAGGCATCGAGAAAGGCAGGTACAGACTAACAAGGCAGAGCTTACAGCGACGAGGTGAGCAGGCTGGGAGCTCCAATCCAGACTGGCACTGTCCAAGGGAGTTCAGGATGCCGCACACAGCAGGCACCGCCTAGGCTGGAGGGCTGGAGCAAGACCCAGATGCGGACAGAAGACCAACCAAAGACACCTCCTAGGCAGGAAGAGTGCCTAACTCCTCTGGAGACCATAGCAGGAAAAAATACTGGGCTTCTTCTCTCTTGCTCCTGCCCCCAGCCTTGGGCTCCCTGTCAGCCATGAGCCTAGACATGATTACAAAACAAACAAACAAGCCCAGCCGTTGCTGTATTCTGGCCCTCCCACAGTGGCCTTACTTCAATTAAGAAAAGAAATTTCCACCGGTCGTGCATGGGGCTGCCTCGCAGTCCAGGGTACAAGAAAAAAAGGTCAAGCCCGTCGAAGTTATGTCTCCTCAGGAAAGAGATGACCGAAGCAATAAACTTTTCACGGTTTGCAAACGTGGACAGCATAGTGGTGAATCTGCAGAGACCAGGGCAAGAGGCAAAGAATGTCGTTCACAGAATCTAAACCATCCACACTCCTCAGCGCACTCCTAATTCCCACTGACACCAGAGCAAGCACAAGACAAGTGCAGAGACAGTGTATGAGCTGAATCCTTCAGGGTCCCTGGCCTGGTTCACTGGCTGGAAAATTGTTCTTCATGGGTTCCTCACCAATAACTGTCAATTCCACAAATTGTCCTAGCCCAAACATTCTTTCCTTGACTGGAGTGAGCCAAGACCATCACTTCCAGAAAGTTCTATGAGCTAATCTAGGCCTGGGCTGATTAAGTTTACATAAGAGGCCAGGGTTCTAAAGAGGAATTTCTGTCTCTTGTGTTGATTTTCTTGTTTGATCTTTGTTTTCTCTTTCAAACAAGGCCTTGGCCATCACCGAGGGGCAGCATTTTTTCAGAGAATATGTAGGCAGGTTTTCTACTCCACAGCGCCTCATGGAGGGTGCAGGGCTAACATGCATCATGATGCACTGAATGTATGTGTGGTCCCCATACTCTAAGACTAGCTTTATGGCCCCCTATTCTCCAATACAGCTTTTGAGGCTGCCGCAGTTTAATGTATTCCCAAAGCCTCAGGCAGTTCTAAGTGGGACTTTTTCAGAGGTGACTGGATCTAGAATGTGTGATGACTCATGGTGCAATACTTGGTCTAAGGGGCTGAAGAGATAGGTCAGTAGAATAAGCGCTTGCCTGGCAAGTGCATGGTCCTGAGTTCAATCCCTGGCACTGCAAAAAACAAAAAAAATAAGCTTGGACTAAGGGTGCATGGTTACTAAATCAGTCCAATGATTGGTTTGCTCCACCCTAACTCCGATAGCCTGGATACAACCAATACAGGGAACAGAAGAAGCTTGTCTTATCCCTTGTTCGATTGCTTTTTCTGTCTTCTCCCTACAAAGAACTGCTCTCTCCTCTGCAATGCCACTCTGCCAAGCCACTTTGCGCTGCAGCTAGCCGATTATGCATTGAAACCTCTACAAACTGTGAGATAAATAAACCTTTCACCTTTAACTTGTAGATGTCAGGTATTTTGTCTTAGCAATGAGAAAATTGACTAAGGTAGAGGCTGGTATAACTGGATCCACTTATGAAGTAAAGAAAACCAGGTCCTGTGTCAACATAAGACGCCTCTCTTTAGAGACAAAACCCCTATGTTCTGTGGAAGGTTGAGGTTGGTTTGAGACTGTCCCATCTTGTGTCTCATCCGCCCTCACCCACTTGCTTTCCATCTGCTGGCACTGCCTTCTCTTCCATGGCGCCCCACGGTGGGGGCTGAATCCAGGGTGAAATCAGAGCTGGGAAGCTTCCCCTAGTCTTGCTGTCCTCACGGCGAGGCTGAGGCTCTCGCCCTACCATCCTCACTTCTAGCCCTCCTGCTCCGCTCTCAAAGAAAAAAAGTGAGTGAGAAGAGCTCACCTCGATGTGCCAAAGTTCCACCCTCCAAGGGACAGCAGTGTTTTCAGCTCCTTGTTCCTAGGATGTGGGACAGGAAGTGAGTGAGCTGCGTCTTCCTGCCAGAGCACAGCTGAATTCACCCTTCTTTTTGCTTGGCTAATTGGAAGAACAATGGGAAATGGGGGAATGTCACACTGGGGAAAGAAAGGAAGGCAAAGGTGGGCAGGAAAAGAGAGAAAGACGCAGGGAAGAGGAAAAAAGGAAAAGGGAAAACAATCAGCCCAGGTCTCATTGCAGCCCCACAATTAAGAGGCTATACAAAATCTACTAGACTCTTCCTACAATCCCATAATGTTCCCATAAATAAAATACTAGCCTAAAATATTCCTCTTTACTCATTCACTTGGCAAATACTTGTTCAGCAACGACTGTGTCCTGAATGCTTTAGGTGTTTCAGATACAATATTAGGCAGTGGGCAAACTCCCCTCTCTTGGAGACCTGCAACCTGGTGGCCTAGGATTTTCATCTTTCCCACCTATGCAGCAACAAACCATCCCTTGGACAAGAAGATAACCGAGGAGTGCCAACTCTATGCAGATTCTGACCTAGCCACTAGGTGTTCAAAGATGTAGGAAACATTGCCTTGAGGAGCTCACCACTTGGGGGATACAGGTGACGAAAGATTATAGAAACATCAGTGTTAGTTGAGCATTTGTTATGTTCAGAATCTCTTAAAGTGCCTTAATAGCATTAATACCTTCAATCTTCACACCTGGCCTCAGAAGGGGACCTAGAGATTGCCAGGCAGAGAGGAAAGAGATGGCATCCAGCAGAACCAGAAAAATGACCAAGGCAAGGAGGCAAGAAGGAGCTCTGAGAATTGGTTAACTGGGAGTTCTAACATAGGAATGCTATGGAAATGCATTTGGGAGGACACTAGGACAGGAAAGATCAGAGAAAAGGCTAAAAGTAATAGAAGAAATAGGATTAATTCCCTTACATCGGTAAAATCTAAAAATCCAACCCCAAATCCAATACAAACACACCTTTCTTTGAGTTTGTTGAATTCCGGGTAGAAAATTTCCTCATCCTGGAGATCCTTGGCAATAATCTGATTGTTGCTCATTGAGGCAAAGGCAAATATCAAGTGGGTGCAGAGAAAGGGGTCCAGGTCTTGGGGCAACACAGAGGCAGGGCCTGGTCGACTATGTGCCCAGTTTGAGAAATAACACACCAGTTTGTAGGCAGCACCTAGTGAGGGAGAGCACATGTCAGTAGACAGAGATGAGGGAAGAGGCAGAGTTCCGCTCCCAGAAAGAAGTGTGAGCGCCTGGCCCAGGAAGCCAGGTGAGAGCAGGGGATTCCGCCGCACCACACATACACGCCAAAGCCCGCCAAACACCGTGAGGTCTGATCCCTCCCCCTTGCTGAGGGCCCCAGGTAGAGGGCGTAGAACACCTTGTGAAATCCTGATCAAAAAAGGAATCCTTGTCTGTAGCCTGGCACAGAGTACCACGAAAGCAGGTGGCTGAGGATCCTCTGCTGAACTGCAAGGGATCAGTTACTCCTGGCAGAGGAGCCAGGCAAGGGGGGCTGCAGGACACAGGCAGGCTGGAGGACTTCCTAGCCACAGAATCTCCATGGTACTATTTTCTTACCATTGTGGTGTTTCAGCACAAGAGCCAGCGCTGCAAGAAACAGAGGAAGAGGTCACCCAGACTCATGTGCACACCTCGAGCAGCGTGCCCCTGAGCACCTTCTGACTAGCAAGCGTCGTCACCAACTTGGCACTGTACCCAGACACAGATGCACACATAGAGACACATACCCTTCACTCATGTCTTCTCCTCTAATGTCAAGCCAATACAGCTAACTGTGCCTAAGTGCCTTTTCTCTCTAATAAGTACCACCTGTACCCACATATGCCTTGCACAGGAATGCTGATTTTTAAAAGGTCCAGCAAGAGCTCTAGGTCAGTGGTTCCTAATCCTGAGAGCAAATTTCTAAGTACTGGTATCCTAGCTTCTCCTTCAGAGAGTCTCATTTAATTGGTCCAAGGGGGAACCCAAGCAGGAAAATGCCTAATGTTCAATCAGCTTGGAGAACCACTGCTATGGTCTTTTCTCCCTGAGTTCTCATGATCATTATGTCCCACCCCATCACCACCTCATCCAGATCCCTGCGTCCCAGGCTGCTCTACTGGAGATCAGCAAGGTGACAAACTCGGAAAGCCTGGCACCTCCTGCACTGAGACACATTGCAACAAACTTGTACACTTACCAACCCATACCAACAGCTTCCCCATCTCAGCAGTCTGGCAGCTACGAGGCCAGAGCTTGAACCCCTTTATAGGGGCTGGCCCATGTACAGTATGAGGACAGCCTGCCTGTGTAACACACACACACACACACACACACACACACACGCAACTCACTCAGTGCCACAATCAGTGATCCATGAGAGTCACAGTGACCCCAGAACCACCTGTCCTCCCTCTTCAGCATAGCTATAGCTCTCAGAGCCAACAAAGCCAAAGCCATTGTCTAACACTGGCAGAGAGTGAGCGCCGCTGTGGGAGGACGAGGCAGCATTCCTAGGACTCAGTGCTGCTTCCTGGTATTCAGCCCCATCCTGGAAAGAAAGACTGTGACAGCAGTGAGTCTATTGGTACAAGACTATTGGTTGTGGAAGAAATCTAATGTAAAGTTTAAAATGTTCAGCTTTGGACTCAGGTTTTGGGTTCAACTTTTAAATGCAAGGATTTTTTGTTTTTGTTTTTTGAGATAGGGTCTTGCTCTGCAGTCAGACTGTATAGTCCATGCTGGCTTACAAACTAGTGGTGACCCTCCCACCTCAGCCTGCTAAGTGCTGGGCTTATAGGAGTACTCCACCACAGCCAGTTTCAATGCAATGCTTCAGTGTCATCTCTTAGAAGTTTTATCATCTTGCTGTGCCTTTAGCCTCTGTGAGCTACAGTCTCCACATGTAGAGTAGCCCATACTTTCTTCATAGGGCTTTATTTGAACTAAAAAAGATATGGTATGAAAAATCGTCAGTTCAGTACTTCACATATAATCAGGGCCCAATGCATGAAGGCTATCGGAAGGATGACCCAACAGAGAACAGTTCTCATACTCAAATGCTGATGCTCAACCGGAGGTCACGTATAGCGGTAAAGCAGACATAATAAGACGAACAACAGTCAACTTTATTAGAAGAATAACAGTTCAAGCCCCTCCCCCCACAAAGAAAAACAGTTCAAGCCCAGTGAAACACAAGTGATATGAAGGTTCTTGGTCAGGAGACAACAGAAATTGGTATGATCAGGAACAGCGCTCTAAGTAGCTGCTAATGGTCACTAATATTAGAGCCTGTATTATATGAGCCACTGGTGATAAGTGGTCATAAATCTCAGGTATACAGTAAATACTATTCTAGGCATTGGACAGCCAATTTTTTTTAAAAAATACATCAAGAGTAAGAAAGATACACAGAATGGGTCTCTAAGGCAGATGCTTTTATGATGTCAATCTCTGTTCTGTTACAGGAGGTCTCAGAACACATGTCCATCCTTTCAGAGACCACTGCTGTCTACCTAGTCCTTCTACTACTATGGTCTATATGACCCAGGGAGTAGCAAAAAACACTGGCCAAATCCACCGAACATCTATCTTTTGTCTCCACTAAGAAGAAACCAAGAGAAGTGTTGTTTTTAAGTCAGTAGTATTATTTAGAATTAAAACAAATAGTATAGAATGCTAGGATCAGGAGTAACTCACTAAAGTTCTGGGAAATTCTGACTGAATGCCCACCCAACAGATCCAATAGAGACCGTGGCTTCTTTCTTCATCCATCTTTATCTTCCTTAGGTACTCAATAAATATTTCCACAAATATTCACTGAGCATGCATCAGGCCCTGATGGACTCTTAAACTGTTTCTGCTTTTAAGGACCTTGTGACCTAGTGAACAGATGCATTCTACACTCAGAGATAGAGCACGGCCGTCCCTCTTGGGAAAAAGTGGCGTGATGAGAACAATTTGGTTGTTCAGCAGACCTGATATCCCACTCCTGCCCTGTGCCATCTTGAGGCACTTGGGTCCCATCTGTGTTCTCCATGCACTCTCCATTCCTTGGGTGAAGGTGAATGAAACCAGGAGGTAATAATTAAGCCTCCTGGGGCCAACATGGGATCAGGTTTGGCAACAACCTGGGTGCTGGTAGATGACTTCCAGTGTATTCTCTAACTCTGCTGACCATGTGTACTTACTTGCGTCCCAATTCCTGCCCATGTAACCCACTTCTTGCTATTGGTTTTGTTTTTACTTCTCCTCCTGTTCTATAAACTACAGGCACTACATTTGGTTATTGAGATCCCTAACCTTGCCAGACCCCTCTATCTTTTCAATTTGAGCCCCTCTATCTTTCAGGCTCCTTATGAGATTTCTTTTTTTTTTTTTTTTGAGACGGGGTTTCACTGTGTGGCTGGCCTCACACTCACAGTGATCCTCTTGCCTCAGCCTCCCAAGTACTGGGATTACAGGGGTGTGCCACCACATCCAACCTTTTGAGATATTCTTAATGTGGAATAGGAGCTTGCCTCTCTCTTCTTATGAGCCCCTCTCCCAGCAACCCCTGCCTTATTTCCCACCAGGTTTTGTACCCTTCCACTTACACTGCTGCCCAGGGACCTAGATGTTAATAGTGTGTCCATTGCAGAAGCCAGTCTTACCTATCAATCTGAACCTCACTGATCTGCAGCTGTGTCAGTCCTCTGGGTTCTTATCCTGCTGTAATAAGAATACAGGATACAACAATGAGAATACCAGGATACAACAATGGGCATCCCAAAATGACCTTTTCTTAATTCAGAATGACCATGTTGAAGAGCTGGGAGTATGACTCTTGATGGGTAGCAGATGATAAATCATAGAACACTGAGGAAGGTTATGTTGGAAATCAGTGTTCTGTGTCACTTATTGTCCACAATCCTTTTCCTTTGAGTTCTTGCTGTCAAAAACAAAGTACTTATTTTTACACACCCACCTGCATACTTAGAAAACATACCTTAGCACTGGGCCGGTTCTCACCAAGTAGAGTGGACATTTACAAGTGCTTTTTACTTGGGAAACATGAAATCCCTGAAGCAGGGTGACCCCCTTTCAAATTGAACAAGACTCATCTAGAGGAAGCCAAGGTGGTGGATATGAAGGACTCTGGTTTCAACGAAGCATTTGTCCAAATTCTTCATGATGTTCGTGGAAGTAAGTTGGAAAAGTATCACTGAATAAAATCAATGAGAGGGTAAACACTAGGAGCATTCACCACAGATGATGGTAAATTGTACAGCATTTTCTAGGAAATTATCTCATCTTTAGAGGGAAGGTGTGTCTATGAGAAGCAATCCTTCATTATTTGATAACATTTCAAATTATTTTTAGTCTTTGAACTATTGCTCAATCACTGTAACTCATGACTTTCCTACTGAGATTCAAAACTCAAGATTCAGTAGTAGGGTAACTGATCTCAACTGTTTTTATTGTGCAGCATTTTTAAGTTTTTATGTTGCTCCTTGGTGAAAAGCTCATGCTCCACAAAGATGCAGAAGGTAGGCCATCAGAAAAGTTGCTTCACTGGGGAGATAGCTCAGCAGCATAAGCACTTGCCTGGCAAATGCAACGTCCTGAGTTCAATCCCCAGTACTACAAAAAAAAAAGAAAGAAAGAAAAGCTGCTTAAGCTGCATTTCACTTTCTCTAAGTTGTTTGTTTGCTTTTCATTTATGTATTTGGTACAGGGGCTCACTACTCAGCTGGGACTTGTAGTGATCTTCCTGTTTGTTTTTTGTGCTGGGAATCAAACCCAGGATGTTGCACTTGCCAGGCAGAAGGTTATGCCACTGAGCTATCTCCCTGGCCCCCTAATTCTTCTAACTTAATACCTCTCAACATGAAATGCTTGACTGGAATCTAGAGCTCCATTATAGGGGCAAGTGAGATATGTTTATATTCGCTAAAAGAACTCAAAAGCAAAGACACTAGCATGGCTTCTATCAGAACATTTAAGAATGTTTATTGAAGACTGGGCATAGTGGCACATGCCTGTAATCCCAACTCTTGGGAGGCTAAAAACAGGAGGATCACTACAAGTCTGATCTGTGTAGTGAGATCCTGTACTAAACACATTAAAAAAAATGTTTATTGGAAGCTAAACTCTTATTTGAATTTTGATAATCTGTTCTTTACACTGAAGCTGCAGAATATCCTTTGCAAGGAAGGTTTCCACACTGTATGTGTGAGACTAGAGGATCATGGGTTGGGCAGTGGACATCTACAATTTAAGAAATGGCTCCTCCTTTTCAGATGATCACTCTTCCTTGAGCTCCTCTGTACTATTCCTGACTGTAAATAAAAATAAGAACTCCGTAACTGCCTCTTTTTCGATGAAGAATTCCACAAAGAAATGTGTATGGGACCCAACAGTGATCTATTTAATCTTGTTTAATTTTTCCAAAAAGGTACCACATCAGCTACAGTCTAAGTTCTTGAGAGAAATTTATTTAGTTCAAAACTGAAACTAGTTTGCCTACTCTTTCCAACAAAACCAGTTTCCTGGAAAAGTGATTCTGATTTGGTCAGCGTGACCCAAACTGGCAAGGCACTCACTGCAAATGGTGACTGTGGATTAATTCTGCCATTTTCCGGGTTGGCTCTCCTTAGATGCCCCAAAGCTTTTCAGAACGCACTAAAACATTTTCTCTTCTACAATGCTTATGTATTTTAGGACAAGTCTTTTTTTTTTTTTCCTGTTTAGTTGGTAGACTCAAAGTTAAGCCAAACTATTGAAATATAGATGTATGTGTATTTGAAAAACATTAAATTATGTTGCCCAAAAGCAGTAAGAATGTTTTGAAAATCAAAGTCCTTAATCTCCAGGTCTAATGGCAAGTGTCTTTTCGAACTATCTGAAGTTGAATTTTTAAATTTATCAAATAAAATACGACCTTCCTCCATCTTTTGTCCTTAGGAAACATGGCCCACTTTGTTTTTCTGCTGTGACTGTGAGCCAGTAGTGCCTGGAGAAATTTATTAACGATCCATATCCCAACTGTTCTCTGGGGCAGCAAAATGCACCACTAATCAGCCTAGAGTCTGATTTCACCTCAGTCTGAACATTTCTTCAGTGTTCCTTGTGGGTTCAAAAAGGGCTAAGCACCTTGGTGGACCAGAGATCAGTACTTGAAATACAATGGATCAGGCAAATGGACTTCAGAGTAAGCATAATGAAGCTAGGAAGTAGATTTACTAGTGTTTATAGACATTTGAACCAGTGAGATCAAATGCAAGATTTTTTTTAAAGAAAATGTTATAGTTACATTCTCTTAATGAATAGTGATTTGTTCTAATGTTGTTTGTAGATAGGATATCATGTCCGTATCTTGTATGGCAATTAACCATTGGGAGGAATGTATGCAATATGTTAATTATTGAAACTGTCCCACCAATTTGATTTGAAACTCTCTCATTGCTATTTATGAATAAAATTATGGAACAAAAAATAAAGGACTGAAAGAAAAAAAAAATGTTCTCCATTGCTGTCTCCAGCGAGTCCATGCTTATTGTCCTAAAACTACTCTCAAGAAGTGTCAACTCACAATATTGCATTATTTTGACGTCACCTTTTCTTAAAAAAACTAACTTCTTACCATTATATGTTCATCCAAAACTGTTCTAATTGTTCCTTGACTTTGATTAGGTTTATACATCTGTGGCAGTCATGTGAATCATGTATAAATCCAGCCTTTTTTGTTTTATAATAAAAGAGAATCATGCTTTCCTTCTTTGGTATAACTGTAACCATCTAAACATGTACATACATTGTGTTGGCATCTTTTCTTTCTGATTTCTTTACACTTCTTAAACCCAAGAAGAAAAAAGCTATCTAAATAAATTTAATACCTGTCCATATCATGCCCTTCCTTCCTCTTAAGTACCCAAAAAATGTAAGCTTTCACCTGAGCACAAGGTAATTCCACCTAACCACCTGATTTCTTCTTAGGAAGCTAATAATTAAGAACAGTGGAAGACTTTATTCCTCTTAACACCAGGAACTCATGACTTCTCACACATTTCACTCAAGGGTAAGCAAGAGAACAGAGCTCCAACTAGCAGGATGATGCGGGGAAACTTTAATAAATACTTTGTCCATATTCTTTTAAGATGCATACTTTCACATAATTTTATCTGAATTTGAAAATTTCAAAGGTACATAACTGATTGTATTTACTTTCAAATACAATCAAGTAATTTAGTCATGAGTTCTGGCAGTAGCCATGTCAATCAGCCAAGAAAATAAACATCCACTTTAAGTTCCAACGAGCTACTCTGGGACCTGAAGCACAGAAACCTCAGTGTACCCGAAGACGAAAACCCCGTTACCGTGACTGTGAGCAGTTGCACGATTGTAATCCCAGCACTCAGGAGGCTGAGGCAGGACTGCTGTGAGTTTGGGGCCAGCCTCAACTATAGTGAGACCCTTAGAAAACCAATACTGACTCACATAAGTGAAATATGCTATGTTCAATGGCACATAACAGACTTCAAAAAGATAAACACAAACTTTATTTTACCAACCAGTATTTCACATTTTCCTTGATGCTGGATTTAAAAATCCTAGAAGAGTCCACAATACAGCACTCAGACTTCCTTTATCCAGAGTCTAGAAGCAGGGCAAACTTCAGGCTGGTTTTAGGTGGGAAGTGACAAAAATTTCTCTGTAACAGTCCAGGTCAGCTTTCTAACTTAGCTGAAATGCCCTCGCCATCATCCCTAGCTTCCCCCTATGACAGAAAAATACTTGTATCTTACAGCGCCACAGGGGCAGAGCAGCAGGCGTTACGTGAGCGCCAGCCAGACCTCTGATTCAGCTTAATGGCACAAAGCTGTGCGGAACTTTAGAGTATATCCTGCCTCCTCTTCAAAGGAGCTGGGCTGGATTCTTGGGCATGGAATTACTTCCCAGAGTTGTGAATTAAGCTCTGTAAAATAAGTTGTCCCTATCTCTATGAATAGCATAGATCTGCTTCCAAAAACTTGGCTAATTCCCCAGTTACTTGTAAAGCAGAAAACCTTGTCAATTTTTTAGAGGGGAGGGAGAAGTACACGGGAAAACAGGATGGTTTTAACTCTTCTCTCAAAAAGCTATGGGTCTATAAATGCACTCATTTATATCCATTTTCTAGAACGTTTTCCTTGCTGTAACCATAGTACCCCAGAATCCAGCTTCCCTCAGGCTGAAATACAATCCCTATTAACTTTACAGACGTAGTGTATCAACACACTACACAAGTCTCTGTGTTGTCTCACAAACCGAGGCACAAGCAAAGGAGTGAATCTCACGGGGTTTGCCTTTTTCTTAAATACAATCTACTCAGAGGCACTCTCGGGTCTGAGGTCTGGGAGAGGGTCTATGGGCAGGACATGGTGGATGACCTGATGGTCCCAGCCCACTGTGGTAAGGAGGGAGTGGTTGAGTGGGGACCAAGTGGCGTCTCTCGCAAAGTCTCGATGGGCTCGGTTTCTAAACCTAGGAGAGAAAGAAAAGAAAACGTTGGGATGTGACAGAGACAAGAACAAGCAGAAGTAAGAAGCGAGAGACCAACGCATCCACCGCACGCTGTTCTGACGTGCACACATGGCGCCGTCTGTATGCCCTCAGCACCAGGAGCAGTGCAGCCACCCACAGCAGACGCCACAGCCATCCAACCCAGTCCTCCACACCTGAAGAGTGGCCAGAACAAGGCAATGATGTGGGCCAGTTAGGCACAAATTATGGCACAGCGGAAAGTGTGCCTCAGATCTTCCAGCTGTGCCTTTTACCTCACAGCAGGCTGCATATCACATACCTGGTTCTCCACATGAAAAGGGTAGGCCACCCTACTATAGGAGAGCGCGGGGGCCCTAGACTTGGACGTTCCACCCAGCCCTCCACAGGCTCTTCTACCAGGGACACCTCTGGTTGTGAACTCGCCTTGGGTACAGGGAGGAATGTGCCTGTCCCTGGTGCTCAGATACACCCAGAAAATGCTCCCCCTTCTGAAGAGAGAAAAGAATCTGCTGAGCGCTGCGCCCTCTCTGCTTCCCGATCACAGGAACCCGCTGCATACTTACACCTCTGAAAGACTTGTGTCCAGCACAGCCAGGGAGCAGTCTTCACTGAGGGAGGCCAGGAAGGGAACACTAGGACAGGACAAAGACATATGTGAAAAGTTCATGGACTCGAAGACAAAAATCGGCTGTGTCCACCGAACTCCAGCACAGTGGCAGCCGATCCGCACCTTGTCCTGGCATCTAGGTACCATTCCAAGTCCCAAGGAAATAGGAGACGGAGCAAAGCCCCCTAGCCCCTCATCACCTCACCTGGGCTCTCTCCACCGCTTCAGCTGACCTGAAAACACAGGCTCCTAAAGCCCACAGTATAAACCATTCTGGGTGCTGAGCAGGAATGACACTACATTGCGGCCATCTTCAGCTGACGGTGCAATCCCAGCAAGACCAGTCGCAGGAGCACCCTGATGCTCAGCAATCTCAACTGGAGTACTGCCTGCCTGCCTGCCTGCCTGCCTGCCTGCCTGCCTTAAAGAACAGACTGGATCAGCTAAGACTTGCCAAAATACACCTGTCCCTCGCTCTGCCCATGCCTGTCTACAGGGTCCTGCTGACAAAGAACACTACCTGTGTGGGGAGAACACCAGTCTAGTGACACACTGGGTGTGCACAGCTGAGCTGAGGGCACAGCTTGCACTCTTGGTATCCACAAGAGACACCACGCCGTTCTCATCGCCTACAGAAAAAAGAAAGAGCAGGTCACAATGGTTAAGATCAAAGATTTGGTGTTAGCCAAACCTGGGTTTGAACCCTAGTTTCTCCAGCTTGGACAAATTAATTACTGAGCATCAGTTTCCTCTTTTGCAAAGTAGGAATATGCATCATTAGGTAGCCAAGAGAATTGATGGGTGCAGAGGTGCGGTTTTCTTTTTGGGGGCGGAACCGGGGATTGAACTCAGGCCCTTGCACTTGCCAGGAAAGCGCTTTTTCTACTGAGCCATCTCCCCAGCCCCAGAGGTGCTGTTTTCAACCACAAACTGTTACCATGTGCACAGTCTCTTTACCACCATAGCATCTCACCTCCCCGCAGCACACCAGAGTCCTCCATGTAACAAACCACACGCATAGTGGTTCATTGGCTTCCAGCCATGCTCAGAATAGGGAAGCTGGAACAACCAGGAATCATATACACTGAGAAAAAAGCATAGTTCACCTAGTGCTCACTGTGCTGACGAGACTGAGCGCAAGTATCTGAGTCTGCCCTGCCCCCCCCCCCTGCAGCGTCACGATGCAGGCCGACACGCTGCCTTACCAAAGACAAAGACTTCACTCTGCTGAGGATGCCAAGCCAGGGAGGTAGGAAGGTAGCCAGAGGCACCACAGCCTACAAAGGAGAGAAGGGAGGGCTGCAACAAAACCTGGAGTTTCTCAAATGATGTCAAACTCTAGGGAGCACCTTTATTCAGTTCCTCAAACCCTGTAAAAGGAGTCGTGTGCTCATCCCTGAACTTGGTAAATACATTATCCACCAGCCTTCTGCCCTCTAGTGAGGCGCAAGTCACAGGCAAGTTCCAAGCACAATGCAAGAAGCAGTAATTCTAGCTCTTTTTCCCTGTTTTACAAAATAAAGTGCCAGTCCAAGAACCAGCCCTTCCTTTTGGTGTCCTTTACAGAGATCATGTCTCTATGTCGGTGACCGAGCCTCTGGCAGCTCTGCTTTGCCTCTGGCCAAAGAAAGCCTCTTCCGGAGGAGTTCCTAGTACCACCCTCCCACCCTGGCTCTCGGACTCACCCATCTGCGATGCTGGCTTGGGACATCGGGTATCCCAGAGTAAAATTCTATTGTCCTAAAGGGAAGAACAGAAAGAGGCTCCGTAATCCAAAGGAGCCAATGACAGCAGGTCCCCAAACCACAAATTTTGGCCTAGAGACTCCAACTGTGACCCAGGAAGAAGCTGTATCTCACCTCGCCGCATGAAAGAAACATGGAGTCCTTGTGGGGAGAGGCAGCAACGCAGGTCACCTGCCCTGCATGAGCTATAAAGGAGAGAGACATGGAACAGTGGGAGGTGCGAACGCTGCACGCAAACTGAGACACAAAACCAAGGGGCAAGAGGAAGGCCGCAGGAAACAGGCCTGGCTTTCTGATGCAATTTAACAAATTTC
>NDGN011531074.1:796-20430 GCA_002564285.1 Tympanoctomys barrerae
TAATTTCCCTCTCAGTGTGTTTGTTGTCTGTGTAGAGGAATGCTGTTGACTTTTAGGTATTGATTTTGTATCCTGCTATGCTACTGAATTTGTGTGTAAATTCTAGTAGCTTCTTGGTGGGCTTTTTTGGGTCTTCCAAGTAAGGTATCATGTCATCTGCAAACAATGATAATTTAACTTCTTCTTTACCTGTTCTTAATTCCTTTCATTTTTCTTTCTTGTCTACTGGCTTTAGTTAATGATTCCACATCTATATTGAATAGGAGTGGTAATAGAGGACATCCTTGTCTTTCTTGTACCAGATGTGATAGTAAAAGATTTCAGCTTTTTCCCATTTAGAATTATGTTACCCTTGGTGTTGTCATAGATGGCTTTTATCATATTTAATTAGAAACCATGTATTCCAATTAAAGAACCGAATTTCAAGTTGACAAGGGACACAAAAAGACATTTCTCCAAATAATATGTAAATATAGCATACATATTTTGGAGGGGATACTACAGTTCGAATTCAAGACCTTGCATTTGCCTGACAGGCTCTTTTGTTTCTGAGCTATATCCCCAGACAATCTATATATGAAAAGAATTTCAACCCCCTTATCATCAGGACAATCTGAATTAAATCACAACAAAATATCACCTCACACTTGTCAGAATGGCTATTTTAAAAAAGAGAATATAGTTTTGGTAAAGATGCACAGAAAAATATACTATTTTGCACATCTTTTTGAGACAGCATCTCACTATGGTGTTCAGGCTAGCCCTGAACTCACTATGTAGCCTTGAACTTACAATAATCCTTCTACGTCAGCCTTCTGCATGCTGGGATTACAGGGATGATCCTCCATGACTGGCTTGTACACTCTAGGTGGAAATAAAAACACAGCCACTGTGGAAAACAGCATGGAGGTTCTCCAAAAATAAATAAATAAATAAATAAAAGTAGATCTACCTTAACAGAAATCCTACTTCTGGAAATTTACTCTGAAGAATTGTAATCAGGAGCTCGTGCTCTTTGCAGCACTCTCTATGACAGCAAACACTTACATGTCTGTTGGAAGATGAATAAAGAAAATGAGGTATATAAATATAATGTAAAATTATTCAGTTTTTTAAAAGGAAAAAGTCTGCTCTTCACAAAACTATTGACGAACTTGAATAATATTATGCAAACTGCAACAAACCAGATACAGATGAGCAAATACTATAAGGTATAACCAATATCTAGAGTCTAAATTAGTCAAGCTCATAGAAGATAGGATAACATGCTGGCTGCCAGAGGGTGGAAAGGGGAAAAATTGTAATATTGGCCAAAATTATTTTTAGCCATGCATGATGAATAAGTCCTAGAGTTCTATTGCATAAAATAGTTTATACAGTTAACAATACTGTGCTACATATTTAAGCATTTGATAAGAGGGTAAGTCTTGTGGTAAATATTCTCATTATGAAGAAAAGAATGAAACTTGTATTCTTAATAGTTAAGTTTGACATTATTTATTCAAATAGTTTCATGGATAGATGTCATAAACTCATCAAAATATTTACACTAAACATCTGCAGTTGTTGGTATGTTATTCATGCTTCTATAAAATTACATGTATAATTGTTTAAAAATATTGTTAAATTGTGTGAGTGAGTGAGTGAGTGAGTGTGCGTGCGTGCGTGTGTGTGTGTGTGTGTGTTATTGGAGATTGAATTCAGAGGCTGTCTAAGAAGTTATATACCTAGTGCATTTTTAATTTTTTAAAACGATTTTATGAGCTATACTCTCTAAGTCATTGAGTTACCTGGCTTAGATTCAAACTTGAGATTCTTCTACTTCACCCTCCTGCAAAGCTAAAAAATATTCACTTTTTTGTTGTTGTTGTTATACAGAACTTGGGATTGAACTCAGGCCCTTGCACTTGCCGGGAAGTGCTTATTCCACTGAGCCATCTCACTGGCCTCTCTTTCATTCGCTCTTTCTTTCTTTCTTTCTTTCTTTCTTTCTTTCTTTCTTTCTTTCTTTCTTCCTTCCTTCCTTCCTTCCTTCCTTCCTTCCTTCCAATTGTACTTATTTATTCTTTTATCTTTTTGAGACAGGGTTTCACTGGGAAGTATAAGCTGGACTTTGACTCATTTTGTAGCCTAAGCTAGGTTAGAACTTGCAAGGATCCTCCTACCTCAGCCTCCTGAGTGATGGGATTATAGGTTTGTGCCCCTATACCCTGAACATCTTTAGTTTTAAAGCTTCTGTTAAAATGTTTTCTCTTTACATGAATAGTATGCTATGTGATTGGCACACAGATGTAGTTACTTATCCATGTCAAATTGAAATGAATTAGAACTTGATTTTAAATGAACATTTGCATATTACTGAAAATTTGTAAAATAGAAGAAGAAAAATAATAAAATAATTCATAATTCCACCATAGAGAAGATAAGCACTAGTAAAATGTTGACTTTCTCTACTTTCTTTTTTATCCCTTGGTTATGAAATTAAAATCATACACAATTTTTATCCTGTGTTTTTCAAATTTAATGCCATATTTTGAGAATTTTATAAAATAATATTGAATTATATTTGAAACTATGATACTTCATAGTAAACATGATATTTCATTAGAGGAATACAACAAAACATACTTTGCTCACACATTGTGCCCTACTTGGACATTTGAAATAGGTACATATAAACTTGTTTCCCTGTGACAATCTTCAACCCTGGAAATATGTATGACTCTATAGCAACCGAGGTCTCAAAAACATTTTTTCAACTGGTTTTTATAATTTATATTGTCCTATAAATTATAAGAAAATATCAATGATAGTACATCCTTTACATATTTGATTTGATTGTTATTTTACTTTATTCTTACTATGTGACAGAGCTTATGTCATAATGGACTCAAATGGTCTGCACAATTACCATTGCCTTTGTCTTCCACATGCCGCAAAAGACAGACAATATGAAAATAATCTTGCAAGTCAAAAGGAAATTGCATCAGGAACAAATGCATTGAGGTAAAACAGTAAATACTTGGAGAAATCAGAAAAGAAATCTGTTATGGGTGGAGATCATCTCTGAAGAGGTGAAAATTTGCTATTTGAGTGATGATGAAGTTGACTTGGGTACGAAATCCATGGTGTATTCATCAGATATTTTAATTGTACAGGAAAGAGACTTATCCAAGAAGTTGGTCATAGGATGAAACTTTCAGCACCAAGATACCAATGAATATATAAAACAAGGCATGATATGATCCTTATATATTCTTTGGAGTCAAAACAAGCCAAAGAGATAATTTTATAAAGAAGTTCATCTGCTGAGAGTGCAGGGAGGTAACAAGTCCTGGTCTGGGAGGTGATATAATTTAAAGAGTAATTCAAAAAACTGCCCATACATCAGGTGACTAGTAGGATATTTATGGAAATAAAGACAAGTTTTGGGGAAATTGAGAATGGATGCTATTCCAAAAGAAATGAGGTAAAGGCAATGTCGCAGACAAAGGAGAGAAACAATGACATGTCCTGATTCAGAAGAAAGTCCACACTCCTCAGAGGAGGTTCTGTCTATTCATGAGAAACTGACTAAACATTCTTACAAAATTCATGCTAGCTGACTTGTAAACACCAAATAAAAGATGAATTCTAGCTCACATACATAAATTTTACCAGCACCCTACCTGTCATTTTTTATATCACATTAGCTTTGTCTGGGCAGAACAAGATTCAGAAAAGTAGCTATTGTCAAATAAATAAATAAAGAATTGTTTTTCAATGTACTATATAATGTTTTCAAGTAAAATTAGATTTATGTATTGCAAAAACAATACATTGGCTTGCTGGTTCTGACAGGTCCTCACTTGATTTAATTTAGGGCTTGGAACATATTAATATTCTAAAGGGTTTAGAATGATAAACATTAACGACTCTAATGAAAGTTTATAGCCAATCTCTTCCCCCATCTGCAACATTTTTTTAACAGAGAAAAATGATAAATTCCAAATCTGCTATTATTTAGCAATTCTGAGTTTTTCAAGAGCAGTATTAATACTTAAATCGAACTGGCAACAACATGTAAGTCTTTTAAAGCATGGTAAAAATCTCAGACAGGTCTCCAAGTGAGTTTGGATATAAGATTAGTTTGCTGAAACCAAACTATTTTTCCCTATCCTAAAATTCCAGCCACCTTCCACATTATTTTTCAAAGTGAATAATCTGAGGGCAATTCAACTTTCACAATATTTTTAATGAGATTTTAAAATTCAGTTATTAAATAAAAAGATTTCTGCATTATAAAATCATTATGTAGTATTTCCTTTTCTGCCCTTCATCATTTGAATTTATATCCTTTCTTAAATTCCATGATTAGGCAGAATTTCTATCTTTTCTATCAAGGACATTTAAATAGAATGTAGATTTCAGGCTTGTTTTGTCTACACCTCTAAAAATGCAAAGAGCTTTGTTTTAATGTATTTGATTTTCTTTAGAATCAACATTCCTTCTTGCATTTAAATGTGATGATATAAATCAGAGCTGACACTGTGAGTGCTGTTTGCAGCCTTTGCTAGGCTGGATATCTACGCACCTCTTCTGCAGATTCCAATGAATGCTACATTATTTTTACAAATCATGTGTAGAATAAGAAAATAAACATTATATAGTGTGTATGTAAAGTAGTTCCTGCACAGAAAAATTAATGATGATTCATAAAAACGTAAGAAATTCTCAGAACTCCAAACCCTCTGATATATGATAAGATGTTGTGTGTTCAATGTGAAAAGAAAACACCTCTTAAATTGTCCATAAAACACTAAATATACAGATGCACTTTAGAGATTCACAGGGTCTTTAGAAGCCCAACACTGTCCTCCAGCTCTGGAACTGAATTCCCATCCACTTCTCTGATGAAGCATACAGTTCCCGGTTTGCAGTTGGTATCTGTATTGAATTAACAATATGTGTCTTTGAATGCAGTCTTGCAGTCAGCACTGTGAAGTGCTCATACTTGGGAAGACTTCTGGGAAGGCAGGTCTCAGCCTCAGGCTGCCCTGCGCTCTGAGATGTGCACTCTCCTCTGTGTTTGGCATCAGAGTAAAGATGATATAATGCTCTATCTATTGTAAATTCAGCTTTGCATTCTCTTTGTCATCCCTCCCCCTGACCTCCTAGCTTCCCCTTGCCTCCTCTTTTTGCCACCTCCATCCCTATTTCCCCCTCTCTACTATGTATGAAGTGTAAAATTGAATGTTTATACAAAGCTTATGCAATGCCATTGCACCATGCTGCTGGGAGAAAGCTTTGTCAGGCCAACATTGCTATGCAGCTCACAGAAGCACAGACATTTTTTCAGCTAGAAAAGAATTAGAGATAACCCTGTGAAGTGGTTTCCAAATTATATTTTAGCAGTGGAATCTTTGATTTAAAGAAAATTCTACGTAAAATCACAATACAAAATTGATGAAAGTGGAGCTGCTCTTTGAAACAAAGAGTATGAAGGGCACAGAGAATCCCATCCTCATCTTCCTTCTGCCTTCAAGAAACTCTGGTCTCCTCAGAAAACAATTTAAACCCCTTGATCTCATCCTAGTTCCTATCCAAGGACCAGGAAGATCAAATATTTTATCCCAAGTAATGCACCTTTTCACTTCCAAGGACACACAAAAAACCTAGCTTTCTCTATCTGGGAATTGTAGGTGGGTTTATTCTTACTTTCATAAAATGTGAATATAATACAAAATGAAACAGAATAACTTTCAAGGAGGGGTAGAATAGTTATGCAACTTCAATTCATGGCAGTGAGTAGTTGTTAGACACACAAAAAAGAAAGACTTATTCCTTCAAGATGCCTAAAGTCCAGTTGGTGGATTCAGAAAAGAAAACAAATTATGAACACTCTGGAGCTCGAAGCAAACCAGATGCAGACAGAGCCTTTAGTCTTTCCTGTGGGATCATGGCCTTCTGGATGAAAGGGGTAGCTTTTAGCCATAATGTGGAAGAAACAGAGCTACCCAGGAGAGGGATATTTCAGGGAAAGGACTAGCCCACTCGTATGAACTCAGGGAAGAGAAGGATGGAGAACAGTGCAGGGATTCCGAGTGCCTTGGTGGGTCGTACAGAGGAAGAGGAAGCAAAAGCAGTGAAATTGAAACAGAAAGCCAGAAAGAAGGCACTGATCTTGTAGCAAACTAGAACAAATTCTGAGTGGGCAACTGACAGCCAAATTATAAAAATATTCTATATGAAGAGGAAGCAGATTAGAGCTGTGATAATGGGTGTGAGTGGGAAACAGACAGTAGGGAGGACTGGGTTATACACTGGGTCTGTTGAACGAGGGCAGGACGTAGAAGCATAGGTTTGAGGTTTGGATTGTGGGACAGATGGTTGTCAGTACCTGTGCTGAAACAGAAAGAGGCCAGACTTTAGGCTCAGAAAAAAAGGATCATTATTTTGGATCTAAATATACTAAATTGGAGAAGGCTAGAGGCCCTTTTCAAAAATTCACATGCTTTTAGGTAAAATACTAAAGGATCCTGAGCTAGATATTCTAAGATTTTATTAAAGATTTTTAAAAATTGGGTTAAGAGCACAGGAGAAGGAAGGATTCCAAAATGTAATTTTGAAGTGTAAAATAAACATGCCAAACAATACAAAAAGATTGAAAGAGGACTATCCATGGCATATCGGTGAGAACTGCCTTGGGAAACACAGGAGAAAAGGAACTCCGGCGAAAGGCACCGCGCCGCAGACTGGTTAACTTCTAGCGGGGCCACGTAAGGTAAGAGTTGAACATCACTAGTCACGTTGCCACATGGAACTGTTGCCATGAGCCATTCTTTGTGGGACAGTTCAGTGGCACAACCGAACACAAGTGTCCAAGGCTCATCTCTGCTTGAGGAGCAAATGCGAAGCAAAAAATAGAAATATTTACTGTAGATTCTTAAAGCACTGGAGCATGACTGAACTTCAATAAACTTTTCCACAAAGGAAAGGGGAAATGCGAGTTTTCTTGGCTCAAGCAGAATGTGAAGCAAAATTAAGGCTTTTTTAATGAAAGGAACTTGAGAATGAAAGGTCAGTGAAGGGGCCAAGGTGAAGAGCCAAAGAAGACAAAGCTGCAGAAGAGGAAGACTCCTGCAGAGCTAAAGCCTACGCCCAAGCCCTGGCCGCAGTGGTTGCTGTGAGCAGATGGAAAACTGTTATGAACTGAAAGGGTTGTAAATAATCGTTCAGAACCTCAGAGTATGTTTTCCAGACAGAAAAGTGCTAGGAGTGAGAGAGGAGATGCAGGACAGACTCTCAGGACGAGTAGTCTGCAAGAGTCCCTGAATAAAATGGCTGAGGGCAGGGAGCATGCTGACAGGAGCATATATTAAAACTGCCCGTGGCGCTAAAGTATGAGTGCTTAGAGGCATGAGTTTCTGGCTGCCATCTAGGGCCAGGCAGGTGTCCATCCTTAATCCTGGCCAGAGGGGGTGGGGATCTTCGGCAGTTTTATCGTGAGATGCAGCAGCACTATACCCAAACATCATGGAAGTATGTGAGCCTGGGAGAAGGAGTGTGCATGTTCTGAAAACCTGCAGTTTCCACTTCCCTCATTAAAGGTTTTTCATCTCTCAAAAATGCTTTCCTGTGGCACTTGGACAGAGATAGGCCAAAGTTCCCCTCTTGCTTCCAGCTGCATACTCACAAAACTTTGTGTTTATTTTCAACTTCACTTTCTATCTTTCAGCGTCCTTTAGATTTGCAGCAGCCATCGGAGACCCTGCCTGTCCGTGGGATGATTAGGTCCACAGTGGGCATTTGTAGCACATCAGAAAGCAGGTATGTTATCTCCATTTTGGAGCCATTATTCCATATACATAATCACCAGCTCTCCCTGTCTCTTTATGCTCAGTTAATAACAATCTGTCTTTCCAAAGACTGCAACTCACTGAGAGGCTAGTCCTTCCTTAGAGTGCTTTCACAACTGACATTGCTCTTAGAGATAGTAGAGGGGGAAAAAAATCAAATTCAGTCGTTTCCCTCCTACCCTTTTGCTACCTACTTGGAAATCATTAGTACAAATGATAGTTAGCCCAGCAATAGCGATGCAATCAAAACAGCCACATCCATCTCAGTGAAGCATGTCCCTAGCTTGGATATTGCAATGGCTACTAATTAACAGTGACACACATTAATGGCCCTAGCTACAGGGTCAGCACAGCATTAGTAGTGTCTTAGTAAAGACAGAAATGATAGATATTAAAGTCTTTTCCCCCAGCTCCAGGGAAGCAGGGAAGGTGGAACTGAATTACTTGACAACACATACGACATGGAAGTGGACTGTCAAAAGCAACAGGCTTCTTATGCCTAAGAGGAGAAATTGCTGTAAAGAAGGACTCCTGTCTCTGGGATGATTCTATGTCTAATTTAATAAAACATGAGTTTAGCCCTGAACCAAGGAGACCACTATCATGTAAAGTTGGAGCAAAATGTGAAGTACACTTAAGTATTTATTCTGAAATCTCTGGAGTCCCTACACTGATTTTTTTTTCCAGAAAAATAAGTCAATAAATAAAGTCTAATTGACACTTGGCTTTCCACCATATTGTGACTGTGGCCCAGACAGATCAGAAAATCAAGAGCGATCTAGAAGACTTTAAGATCTTCTTTCCTTAAATGAGTTTCCCCGCTGGCCTGCTGGGAAATACCAGGAGGCATCTTTAGGAGGTAGAGTAAAAAGGCAATTAATCGTGATAGGTGACTAGGATCCCTCAGCCTCTGATCCAGCATTGTCCCCTCAGGCATTTCATGCGTACAGGCAACAGCAGGTACTCACCAAGTATTTGTTGACAAAATGAATCAACCCACCCCCAGTTGTTACCCATGTAGTCTGGAGTAGTTGACCAGATTATAGTTTGCAACTATCACTAAGCAGTGCTCACAGAGACTAAAAGATGATTTTATGATGAGGCTGGAGCCAGGGGATGTAAAGTTCAGGGACCAGCTGAAGAATGAGGAGATCAAGTTGTAAGATAAAGAAGGGCAGCTTGAGGGCCTCAGGCACCTGTCAGGGAAAAAGATGAAATGAAAAATTGGGAACTAGGTCCAGGGAAGATAGTTCAGTGACATAGCACCTGCCTGGAAAGCATCAGGTCCTGAGTTTGATCCCCAGTCAATTTATAAAAAAAAAGAAAGAAAGAAAGAAAAGAAAAGAAAAGAAAAAAGAAAAATGGGGATCTCGAAGACAAAGGTGCCTGTCTTTGTCTCAGAGGGCAACTCCAGATCCCCAGATTGGGCCTTCTTTCCAGGAGAGTACAAATATCCCAAACTTACCTTCCAGAATTTTCTTCTCTTGTCCCTTCCCTTTTCCGAAGGAAGCAGACTGTTTGTTTGTTATGCACAGCACTACAATACACAAACAGATTGACAGAAATGTGTGCCAGCCTTTCATGTTCAAAAACATGAATTATTCAAGAAATATTACAATATTAATTAGAAATCATTAAAATACTAGTGTTGGGGGAGGGAGAATGTGCTAGTGCATTAGCAAAATCGCACTTAGCCTGAACGTAAAGAGTGCCAAAGCTGCTTAATCATTGTTTTGATAGTCAGAATACCACAACACCAGTTTCACAGTGCAGAGGAATGAAGCTTCTTGGAAGCCTCTGCTTCCCATTATTATTGAGGAAATTAATTATTTATAGAACCCCGGCAGTGTACTGGGTGCTCCAATAGACACAAATAAGGCAAGGTTTCTGCCTGGAGGGCTTACGAGGAAAATCAGAGCTGCACGCAGCTCTGACACACTCTCCCAGCCATGATTAATGATCAGGAGTACAAGGGGCTTCTGCTCTGACTTTTCAGTTTGCTCAGTGTTTTAAGTTTTCAGCCTTTGGAGGAATCACAAGGTGAATGTTTTTACTAAAGAATGCCATGGAAGGAGTAATCTGTAAGAGGCCCTGTAAATGAGAAAAACATATACAAATGGAGAAGATCAATGTTACGCTTACAATGGACAGAGAAGAGTAATAAAGAATCTGGGTCCTGGAGGTTGGGCACTGACTTAAGTGTTTTGGACTTGGAAGATCCACAGGTGATGGTGATTAGTTTGTATTTATTCTGAGGTCCACAATTACTGGATCTCAGTGTTGTTTCAAAAAATGCACACGTGATATGATTTCTGCAAGTTTCAAAGATGACAACACTTAAACAGAATATATTGACAGTAGCTCTGACTTATAGTGAGCTATTTTAAATGGCTGGTATATTATTGCACTAGAAAAGAAAAGAGCAGGAAACAGTAAGTAAACATGGTTTTACTTCTGTTTTAAATGGGACTACTTGGGACAGCTGAATTAACTATTTCGTGGTGGTAGGGACCATCCCTTCCTGAGGCCACTGCCACGGAGCAAAAATGGAATCCCCAGGACCTTCATTCATTGCTATGGCTTCCAACATTGCACCAGCCCTACAGGATACAGCCAAGAAAGAATAAAAATAGGGTTGCACAGTGCCACTACTCGAAAACTAGTTCATTCTCTGGCCCCATTTAATTAGATTTATGGCCAGCAATGGGCCAGGTTCAAGGCCATACACTATCATCACTGAATTTAAGATATGTAAAGTAGGACTTGGTCAAAGGAACCTCTGAGTCTTTAGCCACATCCTCACTGATTGCACATCTGAATGAGCCACGGCCGTCCACGCTATACTGTTTCTCTCTCACTTAAATTATTAACTCATGGTGTTGCATTCTTTAAACCTCAAGGAAACTGGGGACAATCTTTCATGACATCCTTTCTATGTATCATAATGAAGAGAAGGATGGAGATGTAAAGCTGATGTGGTTGAATAGAGAGTCAGGAAAGCTAATGGGTCTAAATAGAAATATGCACCAAAAAGAAAGAGTTGAGAAGCATGAGTTGGACAATGAGAGAAAAGAGAAGCCAGAGGACATTAGTCTCCAATTCTACACAATATCACAAAATGTAGACATCTCAGCAAGTCAAATACTTAAAAAAGTTACAGTCACAAAGGAAGAGGTGGTGAATTCTCCAGAGCTTTCTTCAGTGGAACATTTCTTTTCTTTTCTTTTTTCCACAATTCTTGGGGGAACTTTCATTCACAGAAAGCATTATATGCAGAGCCAGTTTGTGATACCAAACTTGAGGCCTGAAGAACATCAATAAATATTTGTGGAGTAAATTACAAACTGATTTTAATTTTGAACTAAAGTTTATGTACATTATTTCCTACTTGACATATAAATTGATAATATTACTAATAGGAGTAGAGGCAGAAAGTGGGACAACTGCAGCTATTCATAAAAAAATCAAGACTAAGTTAGGCAGTCATAGAACCCTACAAGTTCGGCAGCTTTCCAGACTAATTCAGCAGCCTCAAAACAGCAATTAGCTTGTAGCATTTGCATTGACTTCTTGAATATTTATGAGTATTTGGAGATATCCCTCCTGGAAAGGACACTTGATAGACCTGATTTCTTTCCATTCTGCTAGGACAACTCAAGAATCTCTGCCTTCCATCACTGAATTCTTCAGTACAGATGCACACAGATGCACACCAACTATTCAAATTTTCTATCTCAAAACATGCACGCACATTAACACAAAGAGCAAGCCAGTATATTAACTTTTTCATTTGAGCCACTTATATTTTTTAACAAGGTTTCTTTTAACTTCTGAGAGCAGAGATAGAAAGTATTTTTAAAACTGCAATAATAGACAGAAAAACAAGTAGCACCACAAAATAAAGGTACAAATCCATTTGGAAGAAAATACAAGTATAATGAGATACTTGACCCTACAAGCATGACCTCAGTAGCTGATCAAAAGCATTGTGTGTTTCAAATAATCAGGATACAATTTAATATAGTAGAAACTGGCCAGGTTACAAGATCAACTGTTACAGTTTAGATTTTCTTCAGCTCATGTTTACAAGCTCAGAATGTCGCTGCAAAGGAAAATACTCAAAGAAATGGTAACTCCACTTAAAGAAGGAAAGCTACTAAATACTTCTCAATCCATTCATTCACTGATCAGGCATTGGCACTGGGTTCAAATCTATCAATTTTCAGACTGTATCTTAGTGGCAAGACAGGTAGTGATATTGATGATGAAATTTCCTCAAATAGCTGTACTTACAGTTAGCAGCAGAGATCAAACCCTCTGTCTCAGACTTGTCCTATGAGATGGAACATCAGCCTAAAAGAAATGCATCATCTTTCGATGTGAGAAATTTTTAAATAAACAGAAATATTAATGTATGCAACACACAACACACGTGAACACACCTCAGCAACAAGTTCTTCAGGAGTATGAAATACTCCTAAGATTAAGCATTAGCTGCAATGAAGATGTATTCTTCAAATGAATGCTTAGGTAACTCCTGAAACCACAGGGATCTTCTGGGTAAAAGAAACCTATCCCAAGAAGCCCCAACCACTAGAGAATCATGAAATAGGTGTCAGCATGCCTGGACTTGAGCCCTATTAGAGCCACCTATGAGGTACCTGCTCAGGTCAGAGCAAAAGAAAGAAAAATCCATGGCTTACTGACCCAAAGACCTTCCCCTGGGTTGAACACTTCTTCCTAATTCTCTTTAAAATCAGCTCTCAGGAAATCTTCATCTTGCCTGTTGAAAAGCTCTCCCATGTGGCTCTGAGTTTTAGTCAACAGTGGCTTGGGAAGGTAACAGCATCTTAAATAAGTCTGAAGAATGACACCACACAGACTTCTTGTGCCTGTTCACAAGCATTGTTCTACTTCCCTTAGCATCTTCAGCACACAGACCTCCACATGTCCAGGTCCACCTCAGGTGAGTCAGATTGTCTGTATGTGTAACATTAACAGACACACTCACAAGTAAGCTCAATGCCTGTGTGTGTGTGTGTGTGTGTTAGCCTTGCAGAAAATGAGCCCTTCCTATGTATTAAAATGTACTTTCTAACAATGTATTATCATTGTTTTGTTTTCAAGAATTCTGCCCTGCAGAAGCTCGACGTTAAGGCAATTGCTCTATACTTCTGATGCAATAGAAAGAGAAATGCTACACTGGTAACCACACGGTAAGCTTGAATTTATGATGATGAGAAAAAAAATAGCAAGGGGTCTCAAACACCTCATTTATGTGCCTTGAAGAATCCTGCCCACTGCAAAGAGTCACACAAAATACGCTGCGCAGGTACAGGTTTGGAGTACACTGGGGACGCAGGTACAAAGCCTGGGTAGGGAACTATCCTATTCGCAGGAGAAAGTGACACCTCCCTCAGATTAAAGCCAGGAAACCAGAGCAGAGGAGACAAGTAAATATCCCCTTTCTCTGTGGCACTTCTTGCCTAATGGGAATCGTAGTTAATGATCTGAATCAAAAGCGAAGTCTTGTTTTATGGAATGCTCACTCTTTGTTAAGCAAAGTTGTTTGGGCAAAGGACCATTCTATTGATTTAAAAATTGATTTCTTTTTTCCTCTTTCATATAACTAAAACATGAGTCACAAATCACAGCTCTTTTATTCTTCTGGCTGCAACCTAGGCTCAATCTCTCCCACCCTGCTCACGGAGGGATGTTTCATGGAGGTGCAGGAGGAGGAAGCGGGAACATTTGGACAGAGATTGTTCAAGATTCTATTAAAGGTTTCAAGTGGCTTCCTTTCAACATTTGGTAATTTATATTTCGAGTCCCTTGGTGTAATTATTGTAATTATCATTAATCATCAACTTCCAGACCCAATCGAAATGCAGAACACTGGAAAGGTCAAAGCAGTGGAGAATTCTACTATCCTTCACAGAAGATGTGAGGCATTAACATTCTGACGCTCCACTTGTGTGACAAAGATTGTAATGAAAACAGAAAATAGCACAAGATTAATGTGTTCTCATGATAAGAATTATCATAAGGAGAAGAGAAAATGGAGCAAACTTAACCCATTGCTGTCACAGCAGCATGGTGGTGAGAGGGCTTAGGCAAAGTGACAAGCCGCTGCAGCTCAGCCTGGCCCTGCTGAGGACCATCAAAGCTTCACTTGTAGAGTAACAGAGATAACGTAGAAGTGATGTGGAATGGAGAAAAGGAGTAGGGAATGTAAACAGAATCAAGATAGACACAGGCAACAGCTCCACAGAATGAATATGATCATTATGTATTCTCAACATGTAGTAATAAATACTTTTCAAAGAAATTAACTTAGCGGCCTGGCAGGTCACATTCCAGATAATTTGTTAGACTCCTCATTGTCTATTTGGCAGCTTCTGGAGATGTGTGGCTCCCACTAGGATCATTCACTTGACCTTCAAATTCACATTTGCCTGCCATAAATATACTTGCATATAGAAAACTGAACTTGTGATCTGTTCCTTAAACCAAAGCTACTACATGTGGACAAAAAGGGATTGTGGTTCAGCACCAAAATTCTGGAGAGTCATACACTCAGATTCAAATCCCATTTTATTTCCTTATTATATGTTCCTGGGAAAGATGTCATCCTTTCCCATGTTTCCAACTTTCTATTTTTAATAGTTGCCTACTACTATTCTACTGTACTTACTCCAGCCTGTTGCAGATAAAGTGATGCAATATGTTGAAATTACTCAGGGTGCAGGAAGTGCTCATCAAGTGTCACCTGTTTCTCAAATTATAACTTATTTTTATGAAATTCATTCAGTTATTTAAATAAGAAAGAAAAATAAGCAAATTATTATGCTTTTTTATAATCTTCAAATAAACAGAACAGAGCCAAGTCTCATCCATTTACCCCCTTAATCTCTTTCAAATATTTTCTTTTCTGTGTGTGTGTCTCTTTAAACATCTTTAATTTGAAAGACAACAACAGAAAATTCATAAAACAAATACATAGTTAAACAAATCTGTATAAGTTGACCGTGTCTGTAGCCCTCAGCTGGGTCAGCAAGTACAAGATTAACTGCGTACCAGAGAGCTTCACGAGTTCTTTTCCTGTCTTAATTTACTGCCTCTGCTCTGAAGGTACTCAATATCCTTCAGATATTTTCCTTCAGTGTACAGTGCCATTGCCTTGTTTGGCTGTCTTGAAACTCTTCCTTTTATTAATAATAAGTATCATCCTTCCCATGAGGTTGCCTTATTTTAAACCACTAACTGCACTAAAGCCAAAAGAATTCACAAATGCATGAATGTCCCAAAGGGTTCTCCCACTTAAATTGCACTATGGATTTCAGACACAGTGGAGACACCTTAGAAAGACATAGGAAGCCTTTTAGCCCCAACTACAACCTCTCCTCTCACATTCACTTCCCCATAGAACCTTACTTGTTCCCCTCACTCTAGACTTGCCAAATTTCTTGCAATTCTATCCTAGTTTTTATCCCTCCTGTCTTCATGCCTTTTGTAATGCTGTACCCTTGGCCTGAAAAGAACTTGCCTTCTATGTCTGGAAAATCCCTTCTAATCCTTAAATGACTCTGCTCAGGCATCATCACCTCTCTTGGAAGCTTTCCCTAACCTTCTTCTTCTTCTTCCCGAAGTATTATTAGTGTTCTTTGCATGTCCTTACAACAGAGTGTTATTCTCTCTCTATTTTTCGTTGTGTTATAATGGGTATAGGTTCTGTCTCCCACCAAGCTATAAGCTCCAGCAGATGAGACACTATATTTTCATCTCTGTGAAACTGTTCCTTAGCCTTGTGCCTGGTAAGTGCAAGAGATTCAATACATTTTCTTGAATATGCTCACACATCCTTCTTTCTTAATAATAACAATTATGAATGAGAAGAAAAGTGGGATGAAATTCAAACAGTTCTCTTTGGCTTTTTGTAAACTAATAAGGTGGGAAATAATATTAAAAAAATCTCCTAAGTTAAAGGGGAAAAAAGGATTGTGATTTATCTCTGCCTTTCCAAGATTACTCAGGTTTTTGCATTATATGCTGATAGGAGACAGTGAATAGAGGCCCTGTTCAGATGCACCACCAAGCTGAAGATAATTGTAGTAATTTACTGAAGTGTGTCCCACTAAATTGCTCCTATAGTGGGAAAAGAGAATTGAGCAATGTTACAACGAAGAAAAAAAAATCTAAAACTAAATCTTGTGAGAGCAGGAATGTAGGAAATTGTACTACACAACCAGATTTTTGGAGTCATGTTAAAGGAGCCAGCAGGGAAAAGCATAAAGAACAATAATTCCACTTGACAACCTAAAGGTAGACAAGTCCAAGGAGTCAATTACAGCACCCTGCAGAAAGGATGCTAAGTATATCTTATTGCCGGAGGCAGACAGCACCATGAGAACGGAAAATGTTATAGCTGATCTCTCCAAAGAGTCACTGGCTATGCCCTACTGATACCAAAGGGTAACAAATTCCTCAGCTAACTGAAGAGAGGTGAGTGAGATCCACTTGGAGAGCTCAAGAGAGTGCCTTGGGAGCAGAGGTCATGAGGGCTGCGCTGGTGCACTCTCTGGGGCCAGCGGACCTGAGAGACAGTTTAAAGAGACAACGCAGAAAAACTGAATTATAGTCATGAAAAGAATCAAACCTTGTAGCTGTAGAAGTAATACTGAGGCCTGAGGGGAAAAGAAAGGTCAGGAATGGGAAATAATAACAACTTCAGAAGAAGGGATGAGTTTGTCAAGGGTCAGGGCACAAGATTCAAGATGCAGCAGTAGATGAAACAGGGAGCAGAAGGTGTGCTTTCCTGAGTGGTGTCCTGTGGACAGGGGAGACAGTTGGAAGGGGCTGCTCAGGACTGAGCAGCAGAAACTCTTTGAACAAAGAAGGAAAATATGAAAGTTTATTTCAAGAGCCTCTGTCTGGAAAGCAGAGCAGTGGGAACACAAGAAGCGGAGAGAAAAACCTCAGGAAAATGGAAACTCCCTGCCCTGATGGCTGCCCTGATGGCAGATTTACAGCAGACACCCTCCCTTCATCTGAGAGGCCCAGAGGCTCCCAATAAAACTTTTACTGAGTTTACACAATTGCTCTGACCCTTTGCTCAGAGCTTTGGCCTGCCCATCTCAGCTGTGATCCGGCTTTCCTTTTTAGCCTAACAAATCTATCTGATAATCTTCCTTGCTTTTAAATTCAGTTTCTCCATAAAAGGTTATATCTCAGCTTAGCTTCCTTGAGCTACATGATCCCAAGCCTCCTACTTGATCAGGGGTCCTATGCAGTGCACTCTGACCAGGCTCAGGGCAGAGGGAAGTGTTTCCCTCCCATGTGCTTGCCTGTTGGAGGTGATGCTCAGAACAATAAGGCTTCTCAGAATTGTTAACCTTAGTGGAAAAGTGTTTATGGTGGCTGCAAAAGAAAATATAAGTTTTGGCAAATAAGATGGTATTCATCTGATATGTAAAAAAGGGGTTCTTCTGAAGTAGGTTTAATTGTGCATTTGACATGCAATCTTACATGGAAAAAGAATTAATACATGCAAAAATAAATAAATAAATAAAAGGCTATGGGCAAATGTTTAAAGAATCAGATATTCTAAGCATAAAAATGAAAGCTTGAAGGCCAACATGACAGTTCAGTGGTCTAAAGTGCCTGCTTAGGCAAGCTTAGGCAAGCACACCAGGAGAGCAGTTAGGTCACTGGCATTATATACCACGTCAGACCTGCCACCAGGGTGTGCTGAGCTAGCCAGACCAAAAAAAAAAAAAAAAAAAGCCTGAGAGATTAGGAGTTCCCTTTATTCCTAATTCTAAATTATGATTGGAATTTTGCCAAAAGAGAGAACATACACATTGGAAATCACAAGTTTGGAGCTAAGGAGTTTATATCTCATTAGAATGGGGATTCCTACATGAACTCAAGACAAGATAGCACCTATGCATGGAAGTATGTACAAGCTCCCAGAAAGAAAAATAGGGTTAAGAATATGTAGTTATTTTAGATGAAGGAAAGTGCTAAAGATTTCCAATCAATAAAAACCCATAAGGTGTCATTAAGATTTAATAAACATTTTACTCATGATTTATATAACAATTGAAATATATGTCTTATTGTTTATAAATAACTGCTTTAGAAGGGCTAGCCACATAATGTGACCCACCTAACGTGGATATTCACACCAATACCCACCATTCTCTAGTGGCTACAGAAGCAAAGCTCTGGCTTGGCTGGACAGGTACTGATTGTCATGGGGAAGCAATCCCTCAGGAAGCCCAGCAAAGGCAGTTCCTCCCCCGAAGTGTCAATCAAGGGAGAGAAATTCTATCACCCAGAAATGAGCCCAGATGAGATCACAGTCTAGAGCCACACGAATGAATATCTAGAATCAGCACTGAGGTCAAATGAAGCATCTGAGATAAAGTATTCAAAAGATATCACAGGAATAGTAATAGTTAAACAAATCAAAGGGCTGGTAAGATAGCTGAGAGGACTAAGCACCTGCTTAGGCAAGTGCAGGAACTGGGGTTGGATCCCTGGCACCACATGCCACTCTTCCCTGCTCTGGGCACACTGAGTTCACTTAGACCACGTGTGGTGGCACATGTAATCCCAAATCTGAGGAGGCTGAAAACAGAAGGATTTCTACAGTCTGATCTGCATCATGAGACTCTGTACCAAATATATTTTTTAAAAATCTAGCTAATAATATTGGGCTACCATGTGAGAAGTATGAAAAGAATAAAACAATAGTTACTCACATAGTAAACAAGAACAGGGGCCTGTAAGTCATAATTTCCTGGTTTTGTTCTCTGTCTCACAAATTATTAACTATATGATATTGGCTGACATATACAACTTCTCTGTGCTTTATAAACTTGTGAAATAAGGATAATGATAATAGTATATCTCTCATAGTATGTTGTGGATCAAATAAATTAATTTATAATATGGATTTAGGAATATCTTGGGCACATATGAAACTATGTATTTGCTCTCATTCTTATCCAAGTGCAAGTTATACAGCTTAGAAATCTAAACATAGAACAGAGGCTTACATGAAACTTAAGGCCCACTCAATAGGTCATGGCAGCATAAATGGATTCAGTAACTATTTTTGAACATACAGTCCTAAATTTGGGCAACACATCAATAATTAGTGTGATAAAGTAAAGGAGTTTTAACTATATATCTATGTGGATGCCCTTACTCCTGAGAGCAGAGATGATCCATAGAATGTCTGAACATTGAAATTCTTCTTTTTTTTCTTCTCTTCTACATAAAATGCAGTTCAAAATCAACTCAGTAAGACCATCTTTGCTGCTATTCAAGAGCACTAGGAGGTCCCAAAGCTACGTGTCAGATCCATTGGAAATGAGAACATGGAATATGGGGGAAGGTAATCAGCTTGGGTGACAGAGATGAAAGAGTAGAGAGTAGACAACGGAGGTCTCACACACTGACCAGGATGGCAGGACACTGCCCACACATGCTAGTTAAAGGCATGTATGCATGAAGGCAAAGGAGGCAGAGCCTTTCTCATAATGAGGAAGGGGATTAGAAATAGAAAGAACAATAAAACAAACCTTTGTGCTGTATTAGAAGCACCCATGTAAGCTCGGATTTCCCCCGTGCATAGATAAATACATTGAGTCAACTGCCAGCAGGATTCTATACTCCCCTTGAATACTTGCTGTATGATTCCTATAAATGAACTGAAAGAGTAACTAAGATCCAAAAGCTATGCTAGATATTGTGAAATAGAAAGAAACTGCTCAAAAGGGGGAAAAA
>NDGN011531088.1:670-10797 GCA_002564285.1 Tympanoctomys barrerae
GAAGGAAGGAAGGAAGGAAGGAAGGAAGGAAGGAAGGAAGGAAAGAAAGATGGAAGGAAGGAAGGGAGGAAGAAAGAAAAAAAATGTAACTGAAAAATCATACAGGAGTATTGAATACAATTTATGTTAATATCATAGCATTCTTCATTAAAATTGTCACAGTTGAGTTTCAACAGAAATTTTATGTTTTATGTGAAACTCTTATATTGTGGATATTTTGACCTAAAAGATGTTGCATACTCTATGAAAATGGAAATGTACCAAATATATTGATGGCAGAATATTATGTACAGTTGAGCAACTGACGTACATCACTTGAATTTTTATGACTGTGAATACTTTCATTCCTTTTTAAAGCTCCCTTGAGGATGTATTCCATAAGATGATGTAATATGTGCCTTCACATTCCTCCTGTGCCCTGCCTGCACTGAGCTTTCCCTCGACACATTAAATGTTCAGCTGCTCATTCTTCTCTGCAAGTGCGATATCAATTTATTTTAGGCTGAGAACCTATATGACAGTTCAGTCATGGTACAGGTGTCATGAAATGTGCTTCTGGGTGTTAGCTAGTTAGTCATAGACCATATGAACTAAGTTAAGTTGGTACAAAAAGTATATACAAAGAAGTCAAGTAACAATTGCCAAATGATCATATCATTATTAAAATTATGTTTCGGGGAAATTTGTGGCAACATAAGGATGCTTAGCAGAGGAATCTAAAGAGATGTTACATATGCTACTGGTAAGAAGTACTTTGTCCGTGTTTAATTTTGTCTTTTTTCTATCCTTGAAAACAGAAGCAGTGCATGTATTCATATGAATGAAATGCTATTTTATTCTTATTGTTGCATGGCTAGAGATAAAGCTCCAAGCTTTCTGCCTTCTAGAAAACAATCAAACATTGAGCTACTATTCTGGCCCTTTGTTGTTTTAAACTTTCTGCTTTTGAAATCTATATAAGATTTATAATCAGTGGCATAAATTTCAAGATTTATAGTCAGTGGTATACTTTTCAAGCTATTAGACTTCCAATATGATTATAATTTTAAATAAAATTTTAAATTATTGATTTTTTCTGTTTAAATTGTTTTGAGGGAGATAATCAAGTAAGCATGAGAAAATTGATTTAAAAATTATTTTATGTAAAATAAAGAATATTCATGGGTCTTTTTCTAATTTTTAGGGGAAGAAGTAGATGAGCATAAACACATTAAAGTGTACAAAAGTACTTGACAAATATACATATTTTATTTAATCCCAAAGATTATTATAAATTTGTTAAGTAAAATGTTTAATAATGTAGTTCCAAATAAATATAGGTATAATTAATTTAGAAACTAGTGATAGTCACTACTACATAAACAGTTTTCATGGAAAAAGAATATCATATTGTAATTAAAGCAGAAGAATAGATTTCAGTTTACTGTAAATATAACTATCTTTTAAGTTTTTCCTAAACTTTAATAATATTATTAGGTACCTAAAGGACTACAAGTTATTATACTTCATCTTGCCAATGCTCTGATCATTTGATGGCGTCACAGGTGTTTGCAAATTTTTCAGTTCTTAACATAATTCCTTATACACATGTTCATTTTATGAAATGTCAGTTTTGGGAGTCAATTAAATTTGAATACAAAGCAATTGATACCTTTTGTAATGATTTTCAGATATCAGAGAAACAACAGATTTTTAAGGAAAAAAGTGTTGCGATGAAGATTTGTGATAGCTTATCAATGATGGGGGTGGAATTGGTTCCACTAAATTGTAAAATTAAAATAAGTAAATAGAAAATTTTATCTTTTGTATACTTTTGCATCACAAATATAGCAACATTTTACTTACTAGGAAAATATGAAATGCATGTTTTAATATCAGATTATTAAAGTCTATGTTCTTGATTTGCAGTTCACTTAATAAAATTAATTGACTTACTCAATATCTCTGACCTCAATTTCTTCAACTCTGATATGACCTGATGTTCACACATGCCTTAGATGTTAGCTATTGGAATTAAATGAAATATGAAAAGGTTGATTGCATAGTTACCAATTCATAAATGAGGTAATTCAAATGTAAAATTTGTAGCACAATTGCTTACAACAGCATGTTTGTTTAAAAACTTTTGTAACTTTATGAGAACTATAATTTACACTTATATTTTACAATTACTAAACTTTCTTGTGAGAATCCGAAACCACTGTCCCATAGTATACAGAGCTGTTGAGTTATAGGCAGTCAAAAATTATAGGGCTGGGGAGATAACTCAGTACAATAAGCGCCTGCCTGGCAAGCACAAGGCCCTGAATTCAATCCCCAGTACCACAAAAAAAGAAAAAAAATAGAAAATGCCCTGAAAAAATGCTATTATATGTCAAAATGTATAGAAACATGTTGATATAAACCTGTCAGTAGGTCACAGTACCAGTTCTTGAGTAGTGAAGTAAATAAAAAATGACAAGGAAAAGGATGGATTGCTCTATGGTCTGTCCAGAAACATCTGTGAAACCACTGTATCCCAGTACTAGGGTGAAAGGACTACATGATGGCACCGGAAGGTCGTCAAAGGTGTGTGATCTGCCATGCTCATCTTTCTCAATTTCAACATCTATTGAACAGATTTCCTGAAAGAAAAGTCTAAGTAAGATTCTGATAGTAATGTATATGAGCAAATAGAGGAACTAATTACAAGACTTGGAAAATTGAATTATTTTGATATGTGAAAGGAAAAAGGCCTTTTACACGCTGTTTGTTCATGATTTCTATTTTGCTGATAGAAGAAACGTATCAAATGACTATTAATTTCAGAATGCAATGTAGTAATTGAGAATGTAGCAATTGTCAAATAGAATACATTGTAACTATTTCCTATTGTGTGATGTAAAAGCAAGCATGTGATTTTCCCCATTTTTGAAAAATTAAGAGAATACAATGTGATTTAATTATTTTATCATTGATTTAAATAACGATGTTAGTGGATTGATGTATAAATATTATGTCAAGACGTAGTGATGCTCTTTTTATGAAAATTGCNGCTGTCATTTTGATTTTTTACTGTAAAATTTCTCAGATTTAAGTGAAAATTTAAGTTTTAAAGATCTAAACTTAGCAAGTAAATGTGTAAATTGTGGATAGATATATAATTACTATGCAAGTACATACATTTATGTAAGTGTGTATACCCCTGCTTCGAGAATTCCAATACATGAGAGCTGTGCTGTGTATCTTTGCTTCAAGCACTAAACTTATAGATGCTAAACATCTACTGAGAAAATAAGGGCTTGTGATCACCTGCTTTTGTAAACTGGTCAATAGGGAACCTTATTTTACTCATGTTTCTGGCTAATAATATGTTATTAATATACAGTGTTGACTCACAAACAATGAATTCAAGCAAACACCCTAAAATTCATGTCCTTTGGAAGCTTTTCTACCACATATATTTTCATTGCAAGGCCCGTATCAGCCCTCTTACAGTTAGGGACATTAGATATCACTTTACAACTACGCTTACCGAGCATTTTACAGTAAAAACATTACCAGCAAGATTCATTGGAAAAAGCATAAAACATGACACTAAATAGACCACAAAAAAGACATCCATTTACAATTTGAGATTTGAAACAAAAACTAGGCACTGCCTTGTTTCGCCTCAGCTAAGAACATCCGTGTAGGGGAAAGCAACTGACATTTTTCACCACAGAGTTCTTGTCGAAAATAAATAACCTCTAAGGCATCCAAAACTTTGATTTGGTGATTACAAATAAATTTCAGTGACAAAGAAAATCTGAGCATATAGGACCAACAATAAGACCTAATGATATTGATATATATGTAATATGTTTTGTAATATATATATATATATATATTTATTTTATGTGTATATATATATTTTATTTTTATATATAATATATATTACATAAATATATATTTTGTTTATTTTTGTATGCACATACATATATGCAAATACATTTATACACACATATGTACACACATGATTGCTCATATATCATATGCGTGTGCACACATACATATCTGTAGCTGTGTACATATATACATCTGTGCATATAGACTAATATTTATATACAAATGTGGAGCAATTTTGCACTATGTGGTTACAATAATTTGAACGTCATTTACCAACATGAATTATTTGTAATACACCTTAGAGAAATAAACAAAAGACACTTCACATGAGTAATTTTTGTTTGTTATGCAGGTGTAAATGACATGAAAAGATTGGGAGAAAAAAAGAGATTATTGAAAAGAGGCCAAGTATCCAAATATTTAATAGATAAAAGAATATTTTGTTCATATTTCTTTAACTTTTTATTTAATTTTAGTGCCTTTCCTGAATCGTATTACAAAGTTGGTCTTATTAGCATTTATAGGGCTGTTGGAAAACTTCAAATTGTTGAACATAAAAGGATTGCTACATTTCTTTTGTCAGGAAAGGAAAATTCAACACTTACTGACAGCAACAGTTAAATACAATATTGGATACAATGAAATTAAAACTCAAGTTATGTATAATAATATATTTCTAGAATGTTTATCTTGTTTAGGAACAAAATTAGTGTATTTTAACCCAATATATTTCCTATGAGAATCAATAAGCATTTATTAAGAAGGCTAACCAAATTCTATTGTCTCACTTTGTCTTTCCACTAACACATTGAACAGAATAGCACAAAAAGATACTTCCACTAAATAACTCTTCAATAATTTTGAAACTCTTAAGGCATATGAATGTCTATAATTTACAATTAAGCAGATTTTAGTAGAAATACTTTCATTGCAATAATTTTACTTATCATAAATCATTTTCTTCAAGGCAGAAGAGCTATGAAATAATTATTCATACAATTCTACAAATGAAGATACCTGGCTAAATGCTTCAAGGCAAATTAAATCCCTTTGAGGGTCTAGTTGTATAAGTGTAAAAATAAGAATTCTCTGACAGACTTGAGAAATAATTAAGTGAAATAAATAGTAACATAATAACAAATTAATCCAGATTACAGTAAAATATTAGTAATATGTATTCGCTCTTTTTTATATCACTTTTAGAGGAATGAAGTTAATGTTAAAGACTATATGCATTGTATCATAAAACATGAATATATATATATATATATATGTGTGTGTGTGTGTGTGTATATAAGACACAAGAGACTATAAAGAAGTATGAAAAGCTACGAGGTGTTGAACATCCAACAAGGTAATACTCCTTTTTCATGAATATTAAAGCAAAATAGAAAAACATCAGAGTGAAATTTTCTGATATTCAAAACCAATACTCAAACAAAATGTCATGACACTTTTTACAGAAAGTTATAAGATTCATTCTAGTTTTCTTAAAATTATGATGAGATTTATATACAAATTATGCTTTTCCATTCACAGCTCACATTTGAATTAGAGCTTTTTGGTACGAAGCCAGTATACCAAGCAGCTAGACAACTGATTTCACGGAGTGGTCATGGCAAAATCATCAAATTTCACAGTCGACAGTGAATTAATGAAAACAGCTGCAAAAATACAAATAATGTCAAATGCCTTTTAGATGTTTCTAATGAACAAGATGAACAGAAATAAAAGTTCATCTACATGTAGAACTTGACATTTCTTTTTGTTTCACAAGGTCAGGTAAGACTCTACCAAGTCTTTCTGAATTTTAACTATGCAGTCATGAAATAAATTCTTAAAATGATCTTTCCCTAATACAAACAGATGATTCTAGAATAGTGCATATGTTTGTATCTTAAAATTTTATGCATATATTGCTTTTAATTTTGTGTCAAATTTTGTGTCTAACTTTTTGGCATTAATCACCTATTTTATTTTAATTTTTTTCCTATATTTTAGGGAAGGGTCTACAGGGAGTTCAGGGTCTCACTACTAGATCAGACGCATAGGGATCCACCTGTTTACAGCCTCCCAGGAGCTGGGATTATAGGCACACACCACCACACCCAGTCACACACCACCACACCATGCACAACAGGACTGGGGATGAACCCCCTGACAGCTGCGCCTGCAAGCAGGGCCCTAATCACCTGTTTATATTAATAGTCTTCTGACCTATTTGGCCAGCCCCAATCACCTATTTATGTTCTATAAGCCACAAAAGAACTGACAAAAAAAGTAGAATTGAAATAAATAAAAGCACTCTTACATCATGGCTTCTATTAATTACAGAGTGAACCCATAAACAACATGTATTCAATAAAGCTAGTAAAATAATATTCAGAGAAAAATAGTAAAGTAAAATGTACCACTATAAGCAACAATGTGGATTAATCTTGAAAACATTATTTCAAAAAAGACAGCAGAACCTATAGGTTCCTATGTAGTCGAAAATGTCAGAATACTTTTTGTAGTTTATAGAAATATATAACAATATGATTGTTTCTTTCTAATTACTTTACAGCAGATATCTACAAAATTATATGAAACTGGACAGTGAATTCTAATCAAACAGAAAATAGCAAATACCAATATCATGATTTCCTCATGGAAAACTAAGTAATCTTATATTAAGCTTAATAAAATGTTCCCTGTAAGATAATGAAGAATCAGCATATATGAGTTTAAATATTTTAGTATTCATATTTTCAACACTAAAGACAGAGCCCAAGGACTTTTTACTGAGGGGCAAGCTCAATCCTTTTTACTATCTATTTTTATTTTGTAATTTTGAGAGTCTCTCTCAGTAGCTAATGCCCAGACTGTGCTCCAACTTGCTATGTTCTTGCCTCAGCTTTCCAGACTACTGGGAATTTAGGTGTATGCATCCAAATCTGGCTCAATATTTGTTCTTTAATATTTCTAGAAAAATGTATAAATGAAAGTTAATTAGTAAGCACCTGATACATGGAAGCTGTTTATTGAAAGCTGTTTACGTACCTCCTTGCTGTATATATTTCTTTACACTTTCTTTTGCTTATTTTAAAGCTTCAGGATTTTTTTCTTAACTAGGTGGATTTCCCTTCCCTTCAGGGATATCTTTTTCTCTGGCCTTTCTCAATAATTGCCTCATCATCTTGTCTCTGGATTGTGTCACCCTAACTACAAGACAAACTTCAGCCCGTTCACTTGTCAAAGCATCATCCAAAAAAGTTTATGGCATTTGCCTGAGTATTTTGTCATCTTTTCTACTGCCTTGACCATTCTTTGAATGACTAAACTCTTTTCATGTGTTGTCAGAAATCTGAACATCAGAAAAAATTCCAATTATATTCTAAAAATACATGCATAGTCCTCAACAATACACTCACCCTCCTTATGTAATGAATTGCATTCTATTCCACTTGATAATAATCTGTGCATCAACTTACCCAAGATCATCTCTTGCTAGAGCCAAGTGAGGCTCAGCAATCTTAACTCAGTTTGAAACTCGTGTCGCAAGAGCCTATCTTTTAAAGTCTTAATATGCCTGGCATGTTTACTTTGGCTCAAATAACGTTCTTGTTTGTCACAGACTTTCAGCCTGGAGCTTATGACAGAGCCTCCAGGCAAACCTGCAAGGAGCAAAGAAACCACCTGCTGCAGGACACCACTACATAACAATGATTAATTTATTAAGTCACTGAAACTATCAAAATGAAAGGAAGGAAAATTCTCTTTGGAAGAATAATAAAATTATTTATGAAGAAATGCATTAGCGTTTTCCCTGAGATTAAAGTAGGTTATGAATAATATGTACATGGACAGTTTGCGAAGTTCATTTTAAAAATGTTACAATAAACTGATAAGAACAGATGCTACACTTGATTTAGTCCAAAATCTGAGAAACGTATAAGAAACTAATAACCTCGATGAATGTGCTTATTATATATCCTAGCCATGAACTACAAGTAATGATAGCAGGAGAATGAAAGTGGGAAAAGTGGACCTAGACAGGAGGGATTGGAAGTGGAGAGGAAAGGAGAGGAGATTGTCACCCCAGCTCTGTCACTCGCATACACCCGCACCCCAGGATGAACGTAAACATTTTGCATGGCAAGCTTGTACTAAAAACGAAGAAAGTGAGTTGAAACAGAAAAAATAGGTTATAAGCAAATCCTATCAAAGTGCCTAAACTCAGGGCCAGAGTTATAGCTCAGCAGCACCAGTACCTGCCTGGAAAGCACAAGGTTCTGAGTTTGATTCCTGATACCAAAATAAAATTGAAGTACATAAACTCCATCAGTATTATGACATATTCTTCTTCTTTTTGCATGCAGATTATAAATCAAGCCAATAAAATTTTCCTTCAACTCTTTAATAGTTGGTTATAAGTTGTCATGTTTTACCTTTCACTGTGTCAGGACTTTTTTTTCTTTTTATAGAAACAGCATCATTTAATGAAAGAAGACTACTTTCACTTTCTCTACAAAATCAAACTTATTTTTTACACTTGACACACAAATATTTATGTTTGAATTTTATTAATATTTATTATTATTATTATCATTATTATTATTATTATATAACATAACTCAATGCACATTCCCAGGGAAAACAAAATGTATTTAAATAAGAAGAATGAAGTAGGCAATGGCATGGGTATAATCAAAACCACATTACAAAATATTGTTAAGTCACATCATTTCACCATCAGATGTCATATATATTTTATTTCCACTTGTAAAATTTGAATATAATAATTAACAGGAACTAAAACCATAAGCCCTTTATAGTACAAAAAAGTAATAATCAAAAGTGCATATATTAACTTTGTTTTATTATACAGCTTCAGACTTTCAAAATTAATTAGAAATCAAGTCAATATTTCCAAATGTATTTATAAACTTTATTTCATATTATTCTATATTTTGCATGTAATTGTTTAAGCTGACATGATAATATATTATGCAAATCATATATTCTGTTGCACTGAAGGCAAATCTATTTTCAACAAAATTATGCAATGATAGAATAATGAAAATTATATCATAGTAATTTAAGTTTTTCTGACTCCTCAACCAGTGTTGGTACTTTGGAAATTAAGAATATCTATAATGCTTATAAGAAAAGAGGCCAAATACTGTGATAAAATAAAATATGCATTTAAATGTTTGTCATGTGGATTTAATCAGGGAAACAGATACTTACTGACTTTTAAATAGAAACAAGAATTTAATTCTGGTTTATCTAATACTGCAACTTACTTGAAAAGAGTTTTGTAAACAATATTAGCTTTCTAATTCTGTGAAGAATATTTTCAAAATTTGATATTGTTACATAACAAAAAGATAATTTTATGTTCATAACTTCTGTAAAGATTAAACTTACAATAAATTTATATATAAAAAAGATTAAACTTATAAAAATTAGCAGGCATAAAAAGCACATAAAAATATTTGGAGGTCTTTGTAAATAATATAATGATATTCACCTGAACTAAAACAAAGTAAAAATCCAAAAATACAAACAATGATCTCAATTATAGAAACATCGATGTATAGTACTTAACCTTAGTGATGGGTAAAATACAACTTGGAATGCAAAACTTCACTGGATATCATCTCAAAAATCAGGCTAAAATAGTTTTCATTTTACAAGTAGACCAGTAAATCCTAAAAGGAATCTAAGACAGCGACATTCTTTTGCCTCTCTACAAGAGTAGATAGACGTCACCATTGAAAATGTTTTCCAAGGCTGGGAGACAGCTTGGCAATCTAAATGCCTCCTGCTAAGCCCAAAGACCCAGCTCCAAAGGAGGTGCTGCCCCACTCTGTGCCAGCCACGAAGTCGGGGTGTGCTGGCGCACCCCATCATCCCAGCACTAGAGAGGCTGAAAGCAGGAGGATCACTAGGAGTCCAAGCTGCGAGGTGAGACCCTGTGCCAAATACATAAATAAATAAAAGATTAAATAAATAAATAAAATCTTAGCAAGTCATCAGATCTAATAATTCAATAATCTGATAGCAACAATAAATAAGTGATTTGTTATTTATTAGCATATGAGGTGTTACTGAAATAAAAGTGAAACCATTCTCTTGAAACAAATTTTTGAACTACTTATTGAGTGGAAGACACTCTGACCGGCAGGTCCCCCACATAGTCCTCCTGTTAGGAGCACCTTGTCCCATCACTCCTGCTACTTTCTCTCTCTCTCTCTCTCTCTCTCTCTCTCTCT
>NDGN011531102.1:3865-13865 GCA_002564285.1 Tympanoctomys barrerae
AAAAATAATGGCTATAAAATAACATAAACAATCTATGATATTTTGTTTTTATAATGTAAGTCTCCTTTCATGCTGACTTCCAGAGTACTTTTTCTTTCCTCTGTAAAGAAAGCTCCTATGGCTTCTCTTTCCCTTCTTTATCAACACAAGCTGCTCCCATCAGCTTCACTTGTCTAAAAGCGTTTTTACAGAATACTGTTATTGTAAAACACAACTTTTATTCTTACTTGTATAGACTTAAGGTGTGTTAATGATGAAACTTATTCATTATATTAACTTTATATTGATTTGGATTTTAAAACTACTGCTAATAAATGGAAACCTTATCTTGTTCAAGTCATAAAATTATTTAAGTGAAGCCTATATTAGACACTAAGAACTTAGGAATACTGGCAATATTTATCACTGTGAAACAGGGAACAACTATTTTCAAATAGAAATTTTAAAACTGTCATGTAGCTTATTTGATTAATCTGAAATCTTGACTTATCAAAGATATGGCTCCCAAAAAGAGAAATCCTCACTTATTCTACTGTGTCTGTTAATACGTTTGCTTTGACTACTTTTTGAAGCAGATTCCACTGCATTCAAAACCTTCTAATGAAAAGCTAAAGCTGAGATTAGATCCTCTTCAATTTAAAAAGTATAAATAAAAGGGAAGCCCAGATTTTAAAAGTTAAAATCAATTATGCAAATATGATAGCTATGCTTTTTTAAAGTATACTACTTTGTATAGAGTCCAAAAGATATTCAATAAATGGGAGTGATCAGTGGTCGATATATATATATATATATATATATATATAATTTATTAGTTTATCTGGACAAATACTTCTATGTTTTAAAAAGTTAGAATGCCCGAACAAGAATTGAGAAACATTCTGTGTCTTAAGTTAAAAACTAACTAGGGAATGGTAGATTAAAATCATGACATAGAAGTTAGAATTCTGAACAAGTAGGAAAGATTCCCAAGTAAAGCAAAAGAGAGAAATAAATCAAATTATATAGAAAGGATATAAGAAAATATGGTATAGGAATTGAAAATTATTTTGTCTAGATGAGACATTGGATAAGACAAAATTATTTCTCAGTTATCAAGTACCAACAAACAATAGGAAAGGTATTGTGATGAATATACTTTTTTTTTTTTTTACCAGTGAAGTCCTGTTTCTTCAAATTATATGTTAGTTTCAAGAACTCAAATTTATTTTTGTAAAAATTAACTATTTTTCTTTCTTGGAATTTTTATAGATTTACTACGTCAGCATACATTTACAAAAACAACACTACATTTTCTCTCACTGCCCTCCAATATTTTACTACATTTTGCAAGCATTCAGAACATGACTCACTGTACATATTTTCTGTGGCATTGGTGTATCAATACTAAATACTGCTGCCACGCAATATTTGAATTTGATGAATTTGCTCATTATTTTGTCCACGGCATCATGCATTGAACACTTTCTTCCACATTCTGAAAAATGTCCTGACCCTTATATTTGAAAATAGAAGTAAAATATTACCAGTTCTCTGCTACCTATTATGAATGTATACCTATGATTCTCTAAGAAAATATACAACTTTAACATCTTTAGAAATCTTTAATTTTAGAAATATATTAGTTAAAATAAATTCATGTATTTCTTTGGATGATCTCACATAGAATTCCAAGAATGACTATGTGAACAAATGCAACAAGAGCGTTATATGTTATACGAAAATTTTTATATTTTATCAGACTGTACTGAGGAGTCCCTGGAGAATTTTAAGAAGAACATTACAATATTTAAGTCATTCTACTGCAAAGAAGAGAAAAGATTAAGGGAGGCTTACCTGATATTCAGGAAACATGTTAGATTATGCATTTTTTTCCATTTACTTAGAAAAATATTTTGATCATTGCGTTCTATTTCAATCACAGAATCTACCGAAATCTGGCTTTTAAGCATGCTGTTGTACTACTAAGTTACCTACAGTGTACTTATACTAACGTCCAGTTGTTCCCAGATACTGTGTACTATAAGCTTCAAAGTGTCTTATTTTTAATATAAAATTTACTTTTAAATTTAGAAGTCAGTCCAAGGATTGTAATATCATGTTTCATTATCAGATAGGAAGTATGTCATAATGAAGAAGATACTAGTAACTGACAGAGTCACGGAGATTGCACATGAATTATTTATATGCTCTGTATAATGACATCTCTGGTATGCACATTTCATTTATCCAGTGGATAAAAGAGTACAACAGAGTTACTGCTGGTGATTTTATAAATCTGAACAACTTGTGGCCTCTCTTCTCTAGAATCTATGGGAGTAGGGCTGGGCAAATAGCTCAGCAGATTATAGCACCTGCAAGCAGGTGAAGGGGTCAGGGGTTTGATCCCTGGGCCCACCATGCCGGCCCCGACCCTGGGGCACGCTGAGACAGCAATTGAGACTGGGTGTGGTGGTGCNCACCTGTAATCCCAGCACTTGGGAGGCTGTAAACAGGAGAATCATTACGAGTCTGATCTAGTAGTGAGAACATGAATAGCCTGTAGACCCTTCCCTAAAATACAAAAAAATAAAAATAAAAATAAATAAATAGCATCTATGAGAGTGAGATGACTATACAATCATACATTAGGGAAAACACTAAGATTCAATACTTGAATGATGTTTGAATTTAGTAAGAGTGCATTATTTGCCAAAAAGTTGAGTGAGGTCTTTGTGAATTAATTCATTTAACTTTGCAACAACCCTATGAGAGAAATTGGTACAACTATTCTCACCAGACTGGTATAGAGAAGGGTTAATTAACTTTGATAATGTCACTCAGTTGGGATAAAAGAGTGAAGATAAAAATTTCAACACTACATAATTTGGCTGCAGAGGACATATTCTCAAACTGTAAGATATAATGATAATAAACACAATAAAACAATCACAAGAAGCCAGGCACTACAGTAATGTCTAGAATTCCAGCTATTTAGGAGGTTGAGGCTGGTCCAGATAACACATTGTACCCCACCTCAAAACAACTGCCCTTAAAATGGAACTTACTTTAATACTTAAAACTGTAATTTGTTAAAATTTTAAGAAATGAGTGATAGGTCTAAATTCTCAGGCAACCTTCCTTACATTGTCATAATGACAGATAATCTAATTTACATATGAAATATTTAAAAGCTCTTTCTGCATTGGTAACTCTTAAATATGCGGAGAACTGGGTGATTTCTTGAACCGGCAGGATTTCAGTTATAAATAAAGAAGTCTAATGTGTGAGATTATGCAATATCCATAGACCTCAACAAAATGCATTTTAATTAAAAATGAACATAATTTAAATATTTTCCTTGATTAGACTTTGTGGGTCTAGGGATATAACTCAGTGGCACAGTGCTAAGTCTAGACTTTATACAGAATTATTACTTACCATTAATTCAAACCTATGCAAGTGTTTGTGCATATTCTTTCTCTAAGTCAATGTATAGTTTTGAATCTTTGGGTTTACAAGTACAAAAATATAAAATACAGTATTTATAATACAGCACTAAATCTTAGAGTAAAGCAATTGTCGGCATCGCACATACAGTGGCTAATAACTTCACTATACAGAAACTTCTTACGAGTTGTCATAAACGCTGAAACTGAAATCATTTAAATGGATTTGTGGTCAAAAATTCTAAGTTTTATGGAAAACACAACCTCCTTTATGAAAAACAAAAGATAAATAGAGCAGATGACAAATATAACGGTGATGATGGTTTGTGTCAAGATGTCCTTCCAAAGCCTCATGTGGTCAGAGGTGGAGCTTTTTAGAGGTAGCTGGATCTACGGTGCCTGATGCTGGGATGAAGTGTGTGATGCTGAGACTAAAGGTGTGTGATTATTAAATTAGTTCACTTACTGGTGTCAGTGCAACCTGCCCCAATGGTAAAATATAAAAGACAGAAAGAGGGCTACTGTCATGTTTAGTCACTTGCTACTTCTGCTGCTGCCTTCACTGCTTTACTGCCTTCTGCCTGCCCTGCACTGCCATGAGCTGTTTCTCCTCTGTGATGTCCCTCTGCCATGTGAAGGTGCCTTAGACCTAGCCAACTATTACTGAAACCTGTACAAACTGTGACATAAATAAACCTTTCCCCTCTGAACCTGCGGATGCCATTTATTTTTGTCTTGGCAATGAGAAAAGTAACTAAGACACCAACTTGGAAAGAAAATATAGCTGGGGTTATCTAAATTAAAAGGATGTTTGGAAAAATTTTTAAAAGGGTGTCAGGAATGAATGGTTCCATGTAGAAATGTATAGATATTTTTTAAATTATAAAACAGGGTAATTACAAAAAAATCAGCTATTTTGCCTCTACTATTCAAATATATAACAGATTTAAATTAATAGCTACTAAAAAGTAAAATCACAACATGTATAGTATCATTAGAAATAAATCACATACAGGTCTAAATGTGGCACTGTTTCTCTTGTACAAGAAACCTGAAACATAAATAATGAGCAAAGTAAAAGGAAGTAGAAAGATGTTTTTTACATGGGAAGGGAAATCAAGAAATGGAGGCTAGGGTAAAGAAAGAAAAAAGGTATGGAAAAATAATACAGATATTTTATATACATGTATATAATCATTATGTAATGCAAACACATACTAATGAACAACAAAAAACTGAAAAATATAAATATTTTAATGCCCTGCTATACTAAAATGTGCTTCTCAAGTCTATATCTACTTTAATTTCTTGTATTCAAAAAGTACACACAACTAAGAACTCTAGATATAAAACATACATTGATTAAATAAGCTTTTTAATCCAATTGATAAAAAGGGATTGTTCCTTTCTAGCATACCTTTAATATTAAAATCATGATACTTTAATAATTTTCACTATTAGAGATTTCTAGAAAACCACAAGTATATAAAAGCTCTCTATAATGTTCACAAAAGGAAAGTAGTGGAGCTCCCTCTATTGAATTATATTTAAGAAAATGTGACTGGTATTTAAAATAACAATTTATGATCCAGATCACATTACAGGAATTGGAATATTCAAAGTCATATATTTTCAAAGTAAAGATATATATATATATATATATATATATATATAATAGATATCAATTTCTAAGGATAATACAGTAAATTGCACCTATCCCTATAATTTTCAACAATATGTCCTTTTTTATAAGTGTGTTGCTTTGGGAGAAATTACATTTTAAAACTCTAATTTCTGGGCTGGCAAGACAGCTCAACAGTCTAAGTGCCTGCTTAGGCAAACGCAGGACTGGAGTTCCATCTCTGCACCACATGCTGGGCAGGCCCCGCCCCAGGCCCACCAAGAGGGGCACGGCAGTGCACACCTGTGATCCCATCACTGGGGAGGCTGAAAACAGGAAGATCACTACAGGTCTGAGCTGCATAGTGAGATCCTGTACCAAATATATATATTAAAAAAACCTCTAATTTTTTTTTTTTTTGTGTGTGTGTGTGTGTGTGTGCATGCTTTGTAACCATAAAAGTCCTAAAACAATACCATTCCAACTTTAGTTATGGAAATCCAAAATGCATCAAGGTAGACCAAAATATTTTTTCCAGTCAACAGACTGAAGCATTTCAAAGTTTTTCTGGAGCAAATAAACTGACATTATTATACTATGATTACTGAAAGATCTGATTCATAACATTATTACTGAGAGTCCGGTCAATAACATAGCAGAGACTGAAATATGAAATATATTCTTTACTTTCTGGAATATTCGTATCAGAATAAGTTGGTAATTGTTATCTTCAATTTATATAAGAGAAACAGACAAAGGCTAGGAGGCAAAGTAATGTTCTAATCCAAACACAAAACACATTTATAAAGTGTAAGGTATCAAATCCTATTGTATACAAAAATTAACCAATCAAATACCTTTAACCAAGCATAATGAATCAAGTCAAAAAAATGATAACCCTCCAATGCATATGCTACATTTCTACCTTTTTCTACTTTTTAATTATTTATTTTAGAATGGCAGAAATCCTTAACAGTAAAGAAGAAAACAACTAATTCAAGGTTTGCCTTAATGAATATACTTATTTTTCATCCTAGTATAGTAAGAAAAATGATTTGATCTTACAGCAAAAAGGTACCTCAGAAACAATTGTATTTGAGAACTAGGTAAGCCTCCACATAGGATGAGTAAAGTAGGGAAGTTATGTACCATGGTAAACACAAATACATACTGTATTTTACTCCCGGATCTGGCATTAAAAAAATCATTCATATTTAGAATCATCCTTATCTCTGAAAGTACAAAACTTTTCCATCACCACTATGAACATTCTTTTTTGAAAAATGTTTTCCCTACCACAAGTCAGAAAATAAAGTGTTTGTAGAATACAGTATACATGTCACAAATTTAAACATTTGAAATTAAATGTCATGCAGAAAGTGCTTATTCGTGATATTACAGTACATGTGTACTAACATTAACTCCATTATGGATATTTGTTGACATATTAAGAATTTATCTTCAGCAGGTACTTGTTGAAAACTCTATATTCACACTGCTATAATTTCCCTTATTAAAATGGCTATTAAATAGATTTTATTCCTACTTTAAATACTAGGACCAAAAATTACACACAGAATATATTTAATGATATTCGCTTTTTTCTAGTATTTGCAAAGGATGGTACCTTTAGTGTGAAAAATAATTTGATGAGCATATAAAACAAAGTTTTTGGAAAAATTATTCAAAATATGATTTATATAAAAATTACTGGTTTGTTTGCTATGGGATATTACACAAGGTATATAAAAATGGCATTAGATCACCCACACAATGCATGTGAATTACAATGAACACAAATATTTGAAAAAACACTTGTGTAATAAAAGTAATTATCAAATACACTAAGGCTTAGATGTGGTTGCCTCTTTCAGGCTAGTCAATCTCAGTTCACGGAGTGAATTTTACAAAATAGAAGAAAGTATAGCTTACAAAACTTTATGTTTTAAAAGGTAGTAATTCTAGGGCCAGGGAGATGGCTCAGTAGAATAAGCACTTCCCTGACAAGTGCAAAGGAGACAAGTGCAAAGGCCTGAGTTCAATCCCCGGTTCTGCCAAAAAATAAAAAATAAAAGATAGTAATTCTAAAGGCTTTGCAAAAAGACATATGTAAGGGGCAATTTTCTTCCCTCATTTTTGGCATTATCTTATGTATACTAAAGTTAAAAAACAAAACATGTACAGCTTTTGATTTATATGTAAATACTTATGCTCATTACCCCAATAATTGTATTTTTCCACATAAGCTTTTAAAAAGTAAAAATATGCCTATTACTCTGGTTAAGTTATATATTTATAGTATAAAATATGGAGGGAATATAAAGAAAAGGGAGTCACACGTAATTTTATCAGGTTTTTATATTTTGTGCTGTTGGGTTTTTAATATTACTTTCCAAATAAAAAAGGCATTTTGACTCAGGAATTTCACTTCCAAAACATCTTCCTTCCAAAATAAGTGCCCTACGGACAATAACGTCTATTACCTTATGATTGCAATAACTAAGGATGGAAAACAGAGCACATCATGAATTGGCAAAAATAATTAGGGTACAATAACATCCAGTGCACCATTATTTAAAATGAGGAAAAGAGCATGTATACTGATATGAGACAATCTCTTAATCTCTAAAGTGTACTAAATAAAAAGAAAAATTGCAAACTCTTGTACACAGTACTCCCATTGTACATTTTTTTAAAGGAATGGGTGTATAAGTAAATATTTGCTAGTATATGAGTATTTGAATAAGACAAAGATCCGGCAAGACTCCACACCGGTAAGTGAATTAGGGGAACTGCAGGAAAGTATTTGAACAACTTCAAGAATCCCAGGTTTCTGCCTCAACCTTTAAACTTTTAGTTTGTCTTTTAGCAAGCTCTACTTCACCCCCCAGAGTTAGAAGACAAGTTCCTTCCCACCTTTGTGGCTTCATGCTTGCTATTTTTTCAGCCCACAACTTTAGCTTGATGATTTTCAACACACCTTTTAAATATCACTTCCTGAAATCTTTCCAAGTTTTCCCTAATCTTCAGACCAGGTCTGGCCACTGTGATGTAAAATACCTTTTATTTCTTATTATAACACTTAGCAAAACTTCCCAGGAAATAGTTAGATAACTGATTTTCACGTTTGCCAGAGAGAACATAATGTCTTGAGTGACATAACCTTGAGTGTGGAGTAACTAATTTCCTTATTCCTAAACACTGCTTTGCACATACTGACGTAATACTTGTTGAATGTTATTTATCATATATATTGAATAGTTCACTGGAATGTTAATTTTGTGCTTGATCTTAGCCAAAAGGCCAAGAAGTGAGGGGACTGTTAATTTTTTTTTTTTTTTTAATGTATGTTAGGACAGGGTCTACAGGGTCTCACTACATAGATCAGACTCATGGTGATCCTCCTGTTTTCAGCCTCTGAAGTGCTGGGATTACAGGCCCAAGACACCATGCTAAGTTTCAGTCTCACCTTCTCAGCATGCCCCAGGGGGCAGGGGCATGGGGGGGGGGCAGGCAGGGCTGGCACTGCATGTCCAGGATCTAACCGGCTGCTGCGCTCTGCCTAAACAGGTGCTTTAGTCCACTGAACTATCTGGCCAGCCCTAGGACTGTCAATTTTGGAAGGCAAGACACTATTAAAGTGACCTCAGGCAACTAGCTAAGCAATTTTAATGTTCTTTACAGCTCCCAAACTTTTAATACATGAGTCCAGGCACAAATGAAAGGCAAATAATAGTTTTATGTATCTAAGTTCTCAAACAGATGACTGAAGGAGCTGAACATCTAAAGAATGTTCTCATGTTTTCAGTAGGTCCTCTTTTACATTTGTTTGTATCCATCAATTATATGCTTCTAATCCTTCAAAAATCTGTCATCTTCTCTCTTCTCTCTCCAACTCCTCATCCCTCCCTCCCTCCCTTTTCTCTATGCCTCTCTCTCTCATATGCATACATTGAATTTTCCATAATTTCATTCCACGAACCTAAGTCTTTAACAGTAGGAAGCAGTATTTTATTGGAAACTACTTGCACTTACAGTAGACCTGTATGTTTTGCCCGAGGAACTGTGAACGTGGGACTAAGGCAGGAAGCACCAGTAAGCATCCTGGCAGGTGTCACATCTTCTGTTCTGAGGACGACACTGAATGTAAGCCTAGTCCTAATTCTCCCTGTCTGGTCTTTAGTCACACCTTTAATAGAAGGGATATTTTAAAAGCTGTAGTTAATAAGTGGAGATGATTCCCCCATTTTCCAGTCTGAGTTGGGAAACTCACCAGCAGAATGAAACAGAAGTGTACGTCACTAGTTGTGAAACTAGGCCTCATGAAAACTTGTATGGTTCTATTTTTTTTTCCTCAGAACTCTGTATTAATGATGAAAAGACCAAGGAGAATTCATTTTCCTGAAAAGCAGCCAGCCTATCCCCAGAAGCACAGCTGCCTAGACTGACCTGCTGCAGACTGCAGCAGAATGTAGAAGTTTAGCTAAAACCAGGAAAAATAAAACACCCAATCAAGTCCAGATGAGATGCAACCTGAAGAATAAGGAACTAAATAAACTGCTACTATATTTTGGACTCCTTTATTATATAACAACAGTTTCAAAGATTTAACAATAAGGGCTTCAACTTAAGCTTTACCTAATTTAGATTCAGATGAAACCACACCCAGAAACTTCCTAACCATTAAAGAAAATTCTGTAGTACATGATGACAATAATTTTAATTACAGAAGCCAAAACTTTTCCCTTCATTCTGTCCTGTCAATGAAAACAAAAGTGTAATATCCATTTCTAACTGATCAGCTATAGCATATAAAGAAGAATTTGTGAACTTCCCCAAATTTATATCCAGTTCTATACTTTTTTCAGATTCAAATTGGTTGTGGGGTTACAGAGAAATCTCACTGAGAAAAACAGAATGGGAGTTGTATGATTTTTTGTGAAAGGATTTT
>NDGN011531137.1:10859-23097 GCA_002564285.1 Tympanoctomys barrerae
AGAGAGAGAGAGAGAGAGAGAGAGAGAGAGAGAGAGAGAGAGAGAGAGAGAGACCCAGAGAATGCAGTGAGTAGAAAGTGACTGGATTCTGTCCCTATTTTGAAGGAAGGGGCAACACAGTTTGCTGATGGAGAACAGTTAGCATGACTCTGAGGCTTGCTGGTCAGGTTCTTGTTGCTGCTTTTGTTTGTTTTGTACCCAGGATTGAACTCAGAACCTTGTGCTTACCAGCAAGTGCTTATGCCACTGAGCTATCTCCTAGGCCCATGTTATTGTTGCTGAGACACAAAACCTGACATCCAGAATTTAAAGATGGAAGGGTTTATTTGGGCGCTAAGTCTTCTGGGCCGGAGGCAGAACTGCATGGCCCGGAGGCACTGTGGAGGAGAAGCTGCCTGCACTGAGGCATGGCATGTAGGAGGAGGCAGAGAGAGAAGCGTGCCAGAGAGGAGGCCAGCCCTTCCACGTGCATCCACACCCCCAGTGAGCTGCCTGCCTCCCCAGATCAAGCCCCACTGCCTAAAAACAAGTCAGCGGCAGGCCCTGTGGTTCCATAAGCCCTCCCTCTAAGTGAGTGAGACTGGGGTATGGAGACAAAACCTTAACACTGCCCTTAACTTAGCTGAGATGGGGAGACCTGCAGAAGGAAACTGGTGGGGAGGATACCTAGAACCCTAGAGTGCCCTGGAGCTCATCAGGTTTAGATGGGCGACATTTGAGATTCCTATTGCATAAACAAGTAGCGATGCTGAGGAGATGAATACACAGTCAGGAGTTCAGGAAGGCGTCTCGAGTAGAGGTATAAATTTGGGACTAGTCAGGATATGCACGGTGCAGTGGGTGATCGACTGTGTCAACTTGAGAAGTTTAGAAGCTTAACTAAACTGGCTCAGCCATCTATACCTTAGGGTGTAGCTTAAAGGATATAAAAGGGAAACAAGGAAGGACGGAGGGGTCCACTCTGCAGAGGCGCTCCAGTCTTCGCCTTTAGTGTGGGTCTCCTGGCTTCCAGCAGACTCTTGGCTTCTGCCTCGGATCCTTCAGCCTTCCAGTGTCGACTCCTTGGACTTCTGTCCCAGACCCATCAGCCTCCAGGTACAGACTTGCATGGAACGAGGCAGTGAGCTCCAGACCTTGGACTGAATCCTCCAGCCTCCAGTGTGCAGACGCCTTCTGCACACTTCCTCATCTGACTCTGGCTGACTGTGGAAAGTCACTCTTGGAGTTTCTTATACACTTGTACATCTTGTGTTATATCTGTTTCTCTAGTAAAATTCTGACTGATACAGATGGTATTTAGTGTTGTCAGATTGCTGAGATTACCACTAAGAGGAGACCGCAAAGATGTCCGGGGATTGAATCTTGGAAATGTCAGTGTTCAGAAATTCAAGAATAAAAAGGCCAGAAAGGTGTGAGAAGTCTCCATCCAGAGGTCAGGACAGTGATTTCAGGATGAACCTACTCAGCACTGTCCCTACTGCCTATGGGTCCAGCCAGGTGAGGATGGCATTGGAGCACTGGATTCATCCTATTAGTGACAAGGCTGTCATTGATGCTTCAAAGAAGCCCTGTTTCCATGGAGTAGTGAGGTGAAAGTTGCTCAGAATGGATGCAGGAGAACGGAAGAAGATGCACTGAGGACAAGTGTGGAAAAGCCTTCTGAAGACTGGTTGTGAAGTGCAGCACAAGCAGATGTAAAATCTAGGAAGTGTTTCACTTTGACTCTAGCAGATATTACAGCATGCCTGTAAACTTCTGAACTAATTCAGCAGAGAGGGAAAATGTGCTGATTGATGCAGGACAGAGTGGAGAGCTGCTGAATCCATGTCTCTAAGTTAGAAGAGATAGGACTGATACACAGAGCAAGAGGTTAGTCTTAACTAAGAGCACCCAGAATTCATCGTACGTGACAGAAGTGGGGTGTGTGCAGAGGTGTAGGTTGGCAGACAGTGTTGATTAGGGTGTGTAGGTTGAGTTTTCTTCTGATTGCATCTATTTTGCTAGTGAAAGAAGTAAGACCATGATAAGATTGGATTGAGGAGATGTGAATTGACCTTTTATTTATTTTTTATTTGTATTTTTTAATGTGTTTAGTACAGGAACTACAGGGTCTCATTACACAGATCAGACTTATAGTGATTCTCCTGTTTTCAGCCTCCCAAGCACTGGGATTACAGGTGCGCACCACCACACTCAGTCTCAATCACCCTCTCAGCTTGTGCGGGGAGAGGGGCTCAGCGTAGTATGCTGGGGATTGAACTCCAGCCACTGCCCTCTACCTAAGCAGGTGCTTTAGTCCACTGAGCTATCTGGCCAGCCCTGACCCTTTAAAAAACAGGAGAGTAAACAGAGAAGTGTAATAGGTAACCTGCAATTTCATGACCTGGGATATTTAAATTTGTAAGAAACACTTTTACGCAGATGGGAGATTAGGTAAGGAATCTCTTGCTCATGTGCAGTTATACCATCTAGGGCTAAGACAATAAAATTGTAACATTTAAACAACATTGGCTATTCCTTAATGTTGGATAATGCTAAGGGCACTTTGGACCTCTGGAAGGGTTCAGAGTATCAGCTGGCAGTCCAGAAGTAATAATAGGAAGTCCTGAGCTGAAGGACGATAGGTGGGATAAATCAGACTTCGACTGTAAAGCACGCAAATATAAATCATTTATAACATTAAAAAATCTACAAAATTTCCTCGCTTGGAAGGCTTTTATGTCAAATTCAACGTTTGATGTATGAGGGTGTTTCGTTCAGAAGAGAACAACCAGTGCGAGGCAAACCACGCTGCAGTAAACTGGGAAGAAAATAGGGAGGGAGTAGACACCTTTATCAGCACAAAAAGTTACAGAACCTCCCTCTGGGTGTGCGTGTCTGGGGGAGGGGTTGAGCGGCCAAGAAGAGAAGCCAAGAGAGGAGGAGGAAGGAGGAGCTCTAATCTGTGTGTGGCCAACTACTTTCTCTTGCCATCTTCTGCTGTACTTGCTTCTACACTGGACCCCAGGGAAGGCATGGTGGGCCTGAGTGACCCGGACAAGCTGCCGTTAGAAAACTCAGCTTTGGTGGATTTCATGTTTGATCTCCTTCAGAACCACCCAGGGAAGTCCTGCTGTCAGTGAAGGCTTCACAAGTAGCCCAAGACCTGGAGAGAGCAGTTCTATACCCCTCAGATAATTTCTACCATTCTATGACTGAAGATTAGGGAGCTTGTCTTTGTAATTTGCTGTTATTGGATTCCAAAATCTAACAGCCATCTTGTGGGGCTTCTAGAAAGCACTGAAGAAAGTTAATAGAGTTGGCGAGCACTTGGGCTAATTGTTTCAATGGCTATCTGGAGGCCATACAGCAGGGGGCCTTGAAATTGTCCTGGTGGTAGATTCAGATTGGGAGCCACCCTTTCAGGGCAAAACCATGACAGCTGATTTGTAATAGGAAGCTACAGTCAGAAGCACTGATCCTTAAAACTGGTTCATATGTAATATTCCACTTGTTCCTTTGTAGATATGTGCTACTAAACATTCCACCATATAAACCGAGTGCCACTCCTCCCTCCCTCCCTCCCTCGCTTCCTCCCTCCCTCCTTCTCCTCTCCACTTCCTTGTCACCATTATCATGGTGGAGGTGTTGTATGTGTTGTTTGGATCATTGGTTTGAATTAGCATATTTATTAAATAACAAGGCATCTGTTTTGAGTTAGTGTAAAAACAGACCATGAGCAATGGATCCCTCTTGAAACTACTGTACCACAGTTAATACTTTTGTTGTTTTTGTAGTTGAGACAAGAGAAACTTTAAAATTCTCAACAAGTTAAAGAAAGTCAGCACGTAGATAAACAACGAAAACGACCTACTATAAAACAAAACACTCATTTGGTTTTTGTTTGATCTAATCTGTTATTTGCTGGAAATTTTTATAGGTCTGAGAGTTATAAATTTTGAAAGCTTTAGTAGCTTAGCATGTGGGCCACCTCCTAATTTTACAGATGAAGAAGCAGATAAAAGACTTCTCAAGAAAACACAACTATTAGTGGCACAGAAATCAGATTCTATAGTTTCCTGACTTTACTGGTTTTTATTCTCATACACTTAAATGTGTAATATAAAAACCTTCATTGCGTAAGCTTCGGGCTTGCAAACAGCTATTATGAGTCTGAACTGCTTACTCTTCTTTTTTCCTCATTTATTTATTTGGTGCTGGGTCTTACTACCTAGCTCAGACTCGTAGTGATCCTCCTGTCTCAGCGTCCCCAGAGCTGGGATTACGGGCGTGTGCCATCACACCCCACTTCGGTGACTGGTCAGGTACAGCCTGGGTTCCGGGGCGTGCAAGGCATGCAGTACTGGGGATCGAACCCAGGTCCTTGTGCTTGCTCACCAGGTGCTTAGACTGCCCAGCTATCTCCCTAGCCTGAGCTCCTGTTCAGGAGCTTAGATTTTAAATTTCTACCTCTATGGAATTGAGTTCAATTGTAGCTTTCCCATATTAATGTATAGGGATGAATGTAGTTTATATTGAGATATAATTCAAATTCCGTGGGCTGTATTTTGACACATCCCTTTTGAAATCTAAAGTTTAAGCTCAGCTTCTATTAAGAGGACCCATTTTACTTGGGCCATAGATATGTACCGTCTCAGGAAAGTTTTTACAATATAAACATTGCGATGAGAGGATTTCATCTTCAACCTTAATAACTGGAATAGATATAAAGGCGTCTCAAGACGTTAAAATTTTTTTCCAAATGTTTTGTTTTCTGCTGCCCTCCCCTGAGTTGGACAGGGTTTTAATGAGACAAACATGGAGACAAACATGGAGAAAGCAGGGATTACAACCGCTGAAAAGAAAGAGAAAGTGTGCGTAGATATAAGAACATAGTGAAGAGACAAAAATCTGACCGCGGTGCAGAGACGTCCACACTAAGCCTAGATCCTGGGCAGGGCGGGAGTAAGGGCGGTGCGCAGGACTGGAGACCTGAGTCCCAGCAGCTCCGCACTGGGTGCCAAGCTGGGGCAGGGGCCGAGAGCCCGCGACGGAGCAGCCCGCTGCTGCAGCCCCGGCGGGAGCGGCGCGTGTGTGGGTGCCGCAGGGAGGAAGGGGGCGGTGTGGTTCGGTGTGTGGAGCTGGGAATGAACTGGCAGATGAACTGAGTATGTGGTGCAAATTTGGAAGTATAGCGACGTGTTGGCTTCTACGGCCCCAGAACGTCTTTAAAAATTAGCCTCATTTGTCAAGTGCGGCCGGATACTATCACGTACCTTCTCGAATAGGTTTTAAAAAAATCTTCCTTCCGCTCGCTCACAGCCCTCGCCTTCCCCGCCGCCAGGGTGTCGGGCAGGGGAGGGGGGTAGGTGAAAGCTGCACCCACATTTGCAGCCTCGGTTCTCCGCGGGGGCCGGGAATCCAGGGCTTTGCCGTCGTCATGGCAACCAGGAGTTCCAACGCTCCCCCGCCCTCCTCCGGCTGCTTCCACTGCTCCCAGCCAGCGGGCCAAGCGGTCGCTAGTCTCGCGAGATTTGCGCGCAGCCCTGAGCAGCCCCGCGGTGATCTCACCCGAGACTCGGCGGGGAGGGAGTGAGGGAGGGAGCGGGGGAGGGCGGGGACGGCATGGGGCGGAGGGGCGGGAGGTGGGAGGCGGGGACGGGCGCAGCGGGGCGAGCGCAGCGCCGCCGAGGCCGGCAACTTTGTGAGCGAGTTCAGTGCGTGCGTGAGCGAGTGAGCGGAAAGTCCGCGCGCCGGGCCGGGAGGAGGGTCCCAGGAGGGCCAGGCGGGCCGCGGCGCCAGCCCCGCGCGCCTCGCGCCCCCAGCGCCCCTCCGCTCGCTGCCCCCGCGGCGCTCCGGGCTTCGCGTCCCGGCGGCAGTTACCTGTCCCCTCCCCCCGCCCGCGCCTCTCCGCGCGGCCCGGCCCCCGCCGCCTGCGCGGTGCCCGCAGCTCTTTCTCTGGGAAGCGTGCGAGTGGGCTGAGCTGCGCTGCGCCCCGGGGGCGGCGCGCGCTGGGGCCCGGGCGCCCACACGATAGTTGATGCCCGGGGACCGCGCGCCTCCGCCCCCGACTCCGGCCGAGCGGAGCCCCCGCCGGCGGCACGCAGCCCGCATTCCGGGGCCCCCTTGCAGCCGGGCTCTGGAGTTGGGCCGGTTCCGCCCCCGCCTCCCGCGGGCCCCTTCCGCAGCTCGGCGCCCGCTGCTCTCCGCAGAGGCGGCGGCGAGGGCGCGCGCGCCGACCGTCTGCACGGTTTCTCTTTCTCCCCAGGGAGAGCGCGCCACGGACGCGCCCGGGACTCTCGGCTGCACCGGGAGGCCGGACGGAGCGGTAAGTGGCCCCGCGTCCCGGGAGTTGGGGTGCGGGACTGCTGACAGCCCCCGCCCCGGGTTTGGCTGGGCTCTGGTCCAGGGCCCCCTGATCGGCACACCGGCAGGCCGCGGAAAGTTTGATTTCCTATTTGGTGGCGGGCTGATAGTGCAGCCTGCCGGGCAGGGCGAGTCCGGGCTCCGCCGAGCCCGGCGCGCGCTTGCATCTCGGAAGCCAGCTCCGCACCGCTGCCACCCGCGGCGCCGCTGCGAGAGGCCGGGACACCCGCGCCCACGCCGCGAGGTTGCTCCTGCCTTGCTCCTCCGAGCTCCCCTGTGCGACCCTTGCCCTGAAGTCCCCAGGGTGGGCGCTCTGCAGGTTCTGCGGGAAGGGCCAGGCCCAGTAGTTCCTTCCTAGGCAAGGCGGAGGCGCAGACTGGGGCCCGAGGGTGTTAATTTCTTTTGGGGGATTTAGGGGAGTGAAATCCGAGGATGCTGAAGCTTCCTTTCTTTGGAGGAAGTTAAACCGAGAGAAGGGTGGCGAGGAATAAGGGTGCTGCGCAAAGAAGTTTTCCTCCTTTGCCCTATTTTCAACTTAGCTCCTGACCTTTAAGGCAATTTGCAAGGTTCTTAAATTGCTCCACTGCATTTTTCGGTGGACAAGTGGGCAGATTGAAATTTCACGGAGGTTCACCATTTCGAAAACAGAAACATGGCAAATAGCTCATTTTCTAGGAAAGTGGCGTGGGTGGTTTAGGATGGCCGCGTTCATTGAAATTTCCTAGTACCTGCTGAAAGATTATGTTTCTAAACCGGAGCCAGCGGTGCGATGCAAATTTCAGAGGGAAGGTGTCGTCTTTCATCAGGCTCCAGGTCTATCTGGATGAACCGGGGTTGGCGTTTCCTCTGCAAAGCAAGTCTTTCATGTTGAAACTCTGACTCAGGCTTAAAGCCGCTGTTTCTACGCTGGTACTCTGTGGGAGTTCAGTGTCCACTATCTGTTTTCTCCTGTGGAATATCTCTCAGGGCAAAGATGGTTTACGTCTTTTGGGAAAGTACAGAATTAAGTCCTACCAAGTTGTCCCTAGTTTAATCTTAATTTTCTGTGGAATATTGATTTAATGACTTCCATCTTTCCCAATTTCATTGTTTGAAAGCTACAATCAGGCTACCTTGCCAAGTTGGGGTACTACAGGACCATGGTGATAACCCTGATCTCCGTTAAAAGGCTCCAGTACAGCAGCGATGGTCACTACTGTGATACTCTTTATTAAAGCCTTTTCCCCATGGAGTAAGTTGTTTATACCAAGGCATTGTCAATTAATGTTACATTTAAATGACGTGGGGTCACGGCTTGTGCATAAGTGGTTAGTGGCAAGGTAAAATTTTGGGGCTGAGAGCTTTTATGTCGCTGATTATTTACTGATGTTACTAATAAAGGACTCTTGAAATTGACTGTCATTGTTAGATTTCTCTAGCAGATTGAGAGAACAAGTTTAGCCAGTGGCTGAAGACAGGCAGTAGGTGTTGCTGTTAGTTTCTCTGCCGTTCCTGGAGTTCGAAATCAGGATTTCAGTGCAGTGAACCTTTTAGATTTGAGGTGTCAGGCAGTGATAGTTGTGATTTCATTATAAGACTCTATGGCAGGGTTGGCTTGAACCCTTGGTAGTAATCCAAGGATCCTCACTGACTTTTGTATTCACTTTTGGTTCGGGTTATGTGTGTAATTTTAATATATTCACCCTAATTTTTGAAAATAAGTTTTAGTGCATAAGGGCTACAGGATAACGAATAGGTATCATTTTGACAAATTTGTACCTGTTTATAATATACTTTGCTTTTCCACCTGGTCCTCCCGTACCCCCTTAAGTGTCCTCTTCCTCTCCTTCTGATTGGCTCATCTTGACTTTTAAACAATACTCTTAAAGAATACCTTCTAGCAACCCTACAAGTTGTAAGTTGAGGATTGTTTTGGTAGTTTTGGTAGCTAAGCTTTGGAGTTTCTCAGGTTCCAAAGTTATAGAAGAGAATGAATTCCTACCTAGTAGACACTATTTTTTTTTTTTTTTTTTTAAGAAATACTAACTCAGAAGCATACACTTTGGTAGGTATATTTTAGTTTGCATTTTTTTTCTCTCCCTAAGCTTGTTCCCATTTGCAAAAGTAAGTTATGCCCTTCTTTTTTCTGGAGCAATGACAGCTTTTATTTGTCCCTCAGCTAACTTGGAAGGGTCACCAAGGGTGGGCGTGGGTCACTCAGGTGTGGGACAGCTGCGCACTAGACCTGAACGCGTCCTGAGAGCTTCCTTTTGAAAATGCTACTGACTCATATGGTGCTATTAATTCCTGTATTCTTACTGGGCTCTGAGAAGTTTGTGTCTTGCACTGAATCGCTTGAGGTTGACACTCCAGCCTTCTTTTTGTTGTACTTTTTGGTATAGGAAATAAATAGGCTCCATCCTAGTTTTGCTTTTTGTTTTCTGTACCTAGTTACTAACAACTAAAACAGAACCCATACATGTATTGATATAGAGGAATGAAACTTCCAACCTGAAAGATACTGGGGCTGTTTGTGTTCTCTAAAACTAAGAATGAATTTCAGAACAGCGGAGGTTAAGAGCATAATATATTTATTGGGGGAAAGAAAGTGCCTGTCCAAGAGAGGGACAGTAGGGGGACTGAGCCTGTTTCCCTGGTATCTGTCTCTTCCAGGGATTTTTATAGAGTAAAACCATATGGTGAGGTGGGTCTAAGGTAGAGAAAACGGGAACTCACAGAGGTGGGCATGAGGTGGGACAAAACTGTGGTCGACCAATCAGGTTACAAGCACCATTGCTCATGTAAAGTTGATTAAACCCAGGACCGAATGAGGACGTGAGTTGTGTAGCATGCGGGCCTGAATATAGGCTAGGCGTTCACCAGGCAGCCAGGAGTGGTTGGATTAGTGGCTCTTTCTGGCTTCCTCAAGGTGGCGATCAAACCCGATGCTTATCTTTAGGGAGGTCAGCGTGTGTTTGATCTTTGGCCTTTAGGTCTGGCCCAGAGCAGGGCCTAGCCCTGTCTGACTGCCTACGTTTTTTGTTTCTCTAATATAGGTAAGTTAATTTTTAGATGATAGTTCATTCATCCGTTTGGTGATCTTCTGAGGACCTGTGGAGTGAATTATGGCGACGGGGAGGAGTCTCTTAGCTCTGGATCTGTTGGACACGGACGATTTCAGTGATAGAATAACATTTTGGTTTGCAATTAAGAGGGTAAGAAGAAGTATCTGGGTACACACAACTTTTGAGTCCCCATCGATTTCTCTTTTCAGTTTGGCCTGGATTAATACAATAACCCCAGAGAGAATGAGAGTTTCTAATGATCTAGACAGATGAGATGAGGGATGGAAGGGAATTTTTTTTTTTAACTAGGATCCTTGTAAATAGAAGGCTGTAGGTTCTCCTTCTAATTGGGATTATAGTGTCCCTAACTTTAGATTGTAGGAAGGGGGCAAGCTTGTGTTTGAGTTTCCTTTTCCAGTACAGGAGAGGCAGGAGAATGGGTACTTGCTGTGAAAAGCCCAAACTGGGAGAGAGAGTTGCTGAGTTATGCCACACAGATCACTCAAGGGCAATCCAGCAGCACCTCCCATCCAAGAAAGTCTAAGTTAAAGGAGTTTTTCAGACCAAAAGTAAATTTTATTTTTTATTTTAGGGAAAGGTCTATAGGGTGGGTGTTCAGGGTCTCACTGCTAGATTGGACTCGTAGTGATCCGCCTGTTTACAGCTTCCCAAGAGCTGGGATTATAGGCATGCATCACCACGCCCAATTGCTGTCTTAGTGTGCCCTGGCGGTGGGGCTGGGGCTGGGGCTGGGGCTGGGACTGGGACTGGGACTGGGACTGGGATTGGGACTGGTACGGCAGGCCCTGGGATCAAACCCCTGGTCCCTGTGCCTGCTTGCAGGCACTTTAATCGGTTGAGCTATTTGGCTGGCCCCAAAAGTAGATTTTGTTTAACCTCTGTTCTTTCTACTTTTCCCATGAAGTCCTTTATCAAACCTAGGAGCAGGCAGGCTCACTGGTTGTTTTCATGACTCAGCATCTTGCTTTTTTGTAAACGAGTTCTGATCTCAGAGGAAAACTGTTGAGAATGAGGCAGTAGAGGGCTGTGCACAGTGAGGTGACTGTCATCTGTGTCAGGGCTCTAGGTTGAGCCAGGGCTTAATGCATGTTAGCCAAACGTTCCGTGCCCCCAGCTTTGCCCCTATTTTATCTTTGATTTATCTTCATATTCTAAACGTTTGTACAGATAGCAGTTCTGGTTGGATACATTGTCAGTGCCCCAGAGATTTTCTTTTGTAGTCTGTAGTTCTCAGGATCAATTAACCATTTATTCTTACAAGTTTCATTTTATTTCCTGGAGAAGCAGCTGAGAATTGAGCTGTCTTGGTCCATGTGTTTGAGAAGAGTCAGTCTGGTGCAGTGGTCCACATTCCCTGGCACTCTGGGAAGCTAGGCGGAGGGAGGATCCCGGGTTGGAGCCCCCGGCTTAAGCCGGATGCGGTTACTGATGCTTTTGAGTTGGAGAAATACCTGGTACTTTTCTGAGGCTTTCACTGTTGTCTTGTTTTTAACATTAGGATCTTAGTGCTGATCCTTTGTAATAGGATTTGAGTTATGATTGCATAGAAAATATTTCTATAAATAAGTAACTGGAGAGCTCTAGGATTCACAGGTCACTTTTGGTGGGGTTATTTTGGAGGCTGTTTTCAAGGTAGTGTTTTAAAATAGTTTTCTGGTTTTTTCTTGGTTTGGGGAGGGTGTGTGTTGGGGAGGGAGAGAGGGTAGGGAATCACAGACTCGGGCGCAGGACACAGGATAGCCAGGGGAGTGATTAAGAGCAAATTTATCATGATTTTTTAAAGTGCCAACATGTAATTATCAAACTCAATTTATGTGTTCTCTCTACTGTAAAAATCTGAGGAGTCTGATCCTTTTAGCTGTCATTTCCAGATTTCCTCCAAGTTACCTCTGAGTGTAGGTCAAACCAGCTAACCAGAAGCATAGCTTGAAGAACCTCAGAATTGCTAGGTGAGGGGTGTACACTTGTGGTCCTGGCACCAGGAGGCTGATGAGGAGCGTCAGAGTTGGAGGCCAGCATAGACTATGGAGGAATAACCTGTCTCCGAAACAAATAGAACCCAGAGTTTAATATGCTTGTTGTGCTTTACACAGTGTCGGTCAGCTTTTTGTTACTGTGACAATACCTGAGAAAGTAGCTAAAGGAAGAAAGGTTTGTATTAGCTTATGGTTTCAAAGCTTTCAGTCTGTGACTTTAGCTTGGTAGCAAGGCAGAACTGGTAGCAGGGCATGGCAGAGGAAGGCTACCACGAAACAGCCAGGAGGTAGAGAGGGTGCGAGAACCCCAGAGAAAACCTGCTTAGGAAGTTAAAGTTCTCATTAATCATTTGCCAAAGGACTATTGTCAACCCTGCCTTCAACATAAGGAGCTTTTTTAGGGGGGATATTTTGGATTTTAACTGTAGCTTACTCCCAGTTCAAAGTACACTGGCTTGTGTATAATTTGTACATGTGTGCTTGACAAAAAGTTAGTAATTAGTGGGCTTAAGCCAGGATGTAGCTGACTAGGGCCTGTAAAATCTTTATTTTGAACAGGTGGAAAGGAGAGCTTCATTAATTGAAAAAGATAACGTGGAGGAAATCTGGAAATTATTGCCGATGGCTAAGAGGGTGAGACTTGTCAGATATTTGTAATAGAGCTAGAACACATAAATTGAGTTTGATAATTACATGTTGGCGCTTTAAAAAATTATGATAAAAAGATAAAATTAGTCATCTTAACCTTTTTTTAAGCTTAACCATTTTTAAAAAACATTTATGTATTTATTGTATGTGTGTGTGTGTGTGTGGCCAGCTCAGCCCACCAGGGGGCGGGGCTGGCTGGCATGT
>NDGN011531144.1:2010-13174 GCA_002564285.1 Tympanoctomys barrerae
CTCTCTCTCTCTCTCTCTCTCTCTCTCTCTCTCTCTCTCTCTCTCTCTCTCCCCCCTCCCTCCACCCTCAGCTGAGCAGTTCTCAATCACATACAAGAACTTAACCAAAGCCTTAAACAATCTGGGGAAAACATTCACCTTTAAGCTCAATCATAGCAGAGTCTCAGCTCTCAAGAACTGAAAGGTGGAACCTCTTTTGAGTTCAAGACAAAAATCAAGGACGGGCCCCACACCTACAAAGCAAGCAAAGTCACACACCTGCCGTAGCTATCATTTTACTGCAGTATTTAAATTATAGTCATCTGTCCTTGTTTTCACGACAACGTCTCAGGCTATTCATGTGATCCTCAGCTCCACTCCACGCTTAGGTCGCCTTCTATCTTGGAGCTTTCTCTTTGGATCTCTAATGCTTTGCTCAAAGTATCCTGGACATCTTTTCCAAAGATCTCTAAAACTGCATGATTCTTCATTGGTACCTTCACCTGATTCAGAAGTCACATAATTAGCTTGCGAAGGGAATACTCGTTACCCAACTGCATTAAATGAAGGTACAAGGGGTATTAGCCAACAACAAGAGGAAAGCGAAAATCTGCTCCACGTGGAAGAAAACCTCCTCCTCTAATGGAAAACTGGCATGGAGGGAAAGCAAATTCACTTGAGCAAAGGCGGTACAGTTCTGGAGCTTGGAAAGCTCCTTTGGCCACAGATTGGTCACTTCAGCTTTCTAAAGCAGCCTCATTTCTCAACTAAGATTAGGCTAAGGGGCTGGGGGTTGGATCTGGGCTGGACTGCCTGCCTGCCGTGCTGGTCCCGCCCCTGGGACGCGCTGAGACAGCAATTGAGACTGGGCATGGTTGTGCGCACCTGTAATCCAAGCACTTGGGAGCCTGTAAACAGGAGAATCACTATAAGTCCAATCCAGTAGTGAGACCCTGAACACCTTGTAGGCCCTTCCCTAAAATACAGGAAAAAAAGATTAGGCTAAATTAAGTGACTGTTGAAGTCTCGAGCTTTGATATTTTATCCCTCTTCACAAAAACAGAAAATTAACCAAGCATGTCCGTGGTCCAAGCACATGGCTTCAAACGGTTAAAACCGAATGATGCTTCCCAAAGCCTGAGAGCATGTCTGACAGTGAATCCGGCAACATCACACGTCAATAACATCAGCTAAATAGGAGGGCTTTTTCCAATGCATTTACCCGGAGGCTATTGTACATCAGCTGTTCTAGATTTTTAAAAATCCTGTAAACACCCAGAAAAAAAAGTGCATAGGACTAAGGATGTGGCTCAGCCAGAGACAACATGCTCAGCATGAGCGAGGTACAGGCTCAATCCCAGCACCAGAAGGATGAACCTACCAAGAAAAGCAACCGCAAACACCCTGTGGGCTAGAATGGGAACCGCCATTAGCAAAGAATGCAGACACACAAGAGGCACAAGAAAATTTAAAAATAAATAAAAATATAAATAAGTAAACACATAAGAGGCACGAGAAAGAGCTAGAAGAAGCGCAGGCAAGCCTAACAAGAACAGGATCCAGGCCAAGGCACCCTCACTCAAGTCCTTACCCCCCAGCTAAGATTAAAGCAGAATCACTTTTTTTTTTTTTAAGGTCAGTACTAGGGATTGAACCCAGGGCACATCCCCACACCTATTTTTATTTTGACACAGGGTGGTCCAGCTGGCCTTTCATTTGTGATCCCCCTACCTCATCCTCCTGAGTAGCTGGGAGCACAGGCATGCGGCACTGCGCTCAGCTCCAAAACCACCGACAGTCTAATTATAGATAAGGAAAATGTCACTTTTTCTTCTTTTTCTTTGTCGATTCATAAAGTTCCTTCCAAGTGTAAGTTAGGCTAAGTATGAATTATCAGTCTAAATGACTCCACTTGTTCTTAAAGGACATTGTCTTACATGATTCTGAAATTGTCCTTCATCACGGTGTTGGAGGACAACAATGCCGTGTCACTGAACCAGCCCATACCTGGATCTCACCTTGATCTCTGCCAGGGATTCACTTGCCCGGCCACACCCTCAACACGCTATCCCACCGACACCCCGTCGGGTGAGCCTCTCCCCCTGTACACCGTGGGAATCCTGGTTTCCCCACATCTGACCATTAGCTCCATCTCCTGCTGGCTTCTGACTCTGTAGCCCCACTCTTCTGACCGGTCCCGTGTGGATAACCTCAACTCCCATCCTCACTAACCTTCAGGCTCATCTACCTGGGAGAAAGATGACTTCAGCCCAGTCTACCCTTTTGCCTTTGCCACACACGCCTAACTGAGGCGTAGCCAACACTAACACATTTAGTACATTACCCATTCTCAGCTTTACATAAGCGCCCTCCGTGCCCTGCTCCGTGCTCATCACAGATTGGTGGCGTCCAAATAAAACATTTTCCATAGACTTCCTAAGGCATATGGCCCCACCGATGCTTCTCTATCCTGTGTAGATGGGGCACCTACTCACAGAGAACACCCAAGCCAGGTGGCTTTCCTAACTTCAAAAGCTCCCCCCACGTGCGCCCCATTCCTGTCTTTACTTACTCACACAGATGTTCTCACTCCCAGCCAGGTCTTCGGCCATACCACCCTGAATGCGCCCAATCTCATCAATCCCAGCCAGTTATCCCTGCGGTTACACCATGTAACCCAGCTCTCCCCCACTGAGCCACAACGCCCCACACTCACAAAGCAAAGCTTTATTCAGCTCACATTTTGAAGGGATTTGGTAGATGGTCATCCGGCTCTCAGGCAGGAACCTCATGATGAAAGGACAAAGCTGCTTGGTTCACAGTGGCCAGGAAGCAGACTAGGGAAGTATGCGGAAAGGAAGGAGCAAGGGCCCAGACGTTGACCCAAAGCCACCCCACCAGGACGCACCAGACACCCAGGAGTGGGCTGTCAGTCAATCAAGGTGCCAGCTGCCCCAACCACCACACCCGTGTTATCAATTGTCCTTGCTCTGCTCAACCTCTGACTTTGCTTTCTCCACTGTTCCCTTCCCTCGGCATCTAAACATGCTGTAAACACTGCTATGCTACAAAGAGGGGTGGGGAGCTCTCCTTGCTTCCTGCTACCTCTGTTTCCTTACACACACACACACACACACACACACACACACACACACACACACACACAGAGTCCGTGAGCTAATTCCTGATTCCATTCTCTGGCTCCTCACCACACCGTTCTCCTATTCCACCTGCAGATAGCACTCTCAGGCCCCGTCTCAGACCCCTCCCTCTCCACGAACACATTCCCAGCAGCTTTGGGGGAAATTTAGTGACTGCTTTCAGCCGTAACCTTACTTCATCTTTTGGCAACATTCACTATGCCCATTCTTTCTTTCCATTTTTTCCTTTCCTCATTGGTCCACTTGCACCTTTCTCCTCTCTGCACACTGCAGTTATTGATCCCCCTGCCAGACCCCTCTCTCACCTCACTGATTAAATGAGCACCTTCTATGACACAACAGCTTCAAGTCTCATCAACACACTGATGATGCTCCTCTCCTCCCTCCCCCCTCTTTCCTCTCTCCTCCACTCTGTCTCTCCCCTCTAACTTACAAACACAAGTAACTAATTGCTTTTTGCATATATTTCCTGCGATAGTCTCAAATTCAGTAGGACCTAAGCTGAACCAACTATCCTCACAATCTGTATAATCATAATCTGTCCCTTTGCCCTGTTTTCTTGTCTCGTTTTGCTTGTGCTGGGGACCAAACTGGGAGTTTCCTGCACACTAAGCAAGCACTACCCTACTGAGCCGTAATCCAGCCCTTCCTCATTTATACACAGTATAGAGAGTCACTCTGTACCTCACTGGGCAAGCCAGAACCTGGGGAGTATCCTCTTGACTCTGCCTTCACTTTTATACAATCAATCAAATCTCCGAGATTTGTCACTCCTACCTCCTCGCAGTGCTTCCCAAGGTGCAGGCCCTGGCGACCCACACCACCTGAGAACTTGTTAGCGCTGTGACTACTCAAACCCCATCCTGCGCTCCAGGCTCTGACCCTCTGAAGGGGAAGCACAGTAATTCCTATTTAACAAGCCCCACAGGGGCTTCTGGCCCTAGCTAGAGTTTGAGATTAGTATTAGTAATAATACTAATCTAAGGATGCTCTGAATCTGCCCTTTTGTTATCTCAAGTTTCATTCCCAAATACCCATAAGATTGTTTTACTTATTTGCTACTTGCATTGTGAATGAAGAAAGTTACAACGCCTAGTTTTTAAGAGAAAAGCTTGTACTAGTGCAACTCAGGATATTCTGAAGTTTAAAAAGAGAGGGGTAAGGGAGGGAATGTAGCTCTCAGGCTGGTAACTTCCCTCCCACGAAAGGTGTGTAGGTTCCATTCTCAGTACCTCAAATAAAAACTAAGTGGAATGTAAATGCGCTTTTTTTTTTTTTAAGAAAACTAAAACGATCTTCCACTACCGATCTTCTGCACAGTTGGTGCCGATATCCACCTCGCCATCCTTCATTACTAATGACAGCAGTCTGCTTAGTCCACATCCTTCAAACCACACTCCAGGCACACTCTGTGCTGGACTCCACAGAAATCCTTCTCTGACCCTGTCACACTCCTCTCCCCAAGACCGTCCTGGAGCCTGCGGAACACCTCTGGGCAGGAGCCCGCATCTTTTCCTTAGGCTGCCGCTCTGCGCCTGCGCAACACACCGTTCCTGCTGACCATTTCCAATCGCAATACTCACTCCCACCTCCCGTCAAATACTATGCACCGCAGCTGCTCATGAGGATCGGGGATCGTCTTGAACAGGGAGCTGCAGAAGAACAGGAAGGGAATGTGCGTTCTTTACCAGTTTAATAAATACGGTGTAACCAGCTGATGAGCACACACAGGGGCAGAAAAATCAAACTCACAGAATCCATTCACTTTCTAAAATAATACCTGAGTACAGTCCAGGGGTCAGCCAACTTCAGCCTGCAAGCCAAATCTGGCCAGGTAACTGTTTTTTGTTGTTGCTGTTGTTTTGGTTTTTTTAAATTTTTTGTTTAATCTTTTATTTATTTATTTGGTCCAGGGTCTCACTACACAGCTTGGACTCATAGTGATCCTCCTGTCTCAGCCTCCCTAATGCTGGGATTACAGACATGCATCACCACTCCCAGTTTCAGTAGCCAGGCTAGCGCGCCCAGGGTTCCGGGGCTGGCACAGCATGCAGTAGCAGAGATCAAACCTGGGTCCTTGCACTTGCCAGGCAGTTACTTAGGTCGCTGAGCTATCTCCCCAGCCCCAGGCAACTGGTTTTGTAAAAGTTTTAATAAGAAACATGCCATGTTTATACATTGCAGGTTATCTGTGGCTGATGTCACAACAGTAGAATGAATAATTTGACAGCAACTGTAAAAAGTTACAAAGACTAACATATAGTTCCCAACTGACTCTTTACCAAAAAAAAAAAAAAAGAAAAAAACCTGATCTAGACAGTGCAAAGAGAATACACCCATTTTGGGTTACACAAATTCCCAGAAAAATTGGCAGGGGATAAAAGAAAGCCCTGCAAGCTCCTGGCTGGTGCGACACACCTTCACTGTGCCCCAACTTCTGTCCCCACATGTGTGCTGGCTCTTGGTAAGAAATCAAGTGACATCAACAGGAAGTAATTCATATTCAGTGTGTATCCAGAAAAGGATGAGGAAAGAGTGAGAGGACAAAGGGTAAGAAAAGTTGGGCTGAGTCGCCCATTTTCGTGACAGTCCATCATACAAATTCAAAATGCATTCTGAGTCACCCAACACGATTTGCCAACCAAGTGATAAACGGTACCAGTTGTGAAAGCAGGGCGATACGGAAAACAGCATAATCCTCTCAAAGGAGCAACAACAAAGACAGTATGTTCCGGCCTTAAAAAGTGTGACTGCCACAAAATGTGTTCTTTAAGATCCATTTGTCTAAACGTCAATGAGCTCTACGGTTGGGAAACATTTTCACATCCCCCACAGTATTGGACCCGGCACTTCCTCTGAGCCCAGAAAGCTTGTGGTGAGAGAAAGACAGTAATTACCACCACTGCACTTACAACAGTGTTCTCTGGGCTTCCTTTGGAGAGAGGTTTCTGTTGTTGCTCCGGGACTGACCCCAGGACCTCACACACGCTACGTACGTGCTCTGCCTTTGGGGCTACACACAGGCCAGGATGTCCTTAATGGAAGGACGAGAGCAACTACTTTATCTTCTGAAATAAAATATACAAAAAAGCAGCCGCACATATTGGGTCAGAACACTACAATACGCTGTAGGTTTAAGCAATAATCTCAAAGTATTCTTAAAACAATATGTGCTTTATGTTTGTTTGTTTTTTGGTTTTGGTAATGAGAATCGAACTCACAACCTCACGCTTGTCAGGCAGGCACCATGCCACTAAGCATACCCCCAGCCCCAAAATACATACGCTCAAATACGCATGTATAAAAACTTGGACGCTTATCACTACAGCACAAAGTCCCATGAACATTCACAGAAGGCTGAGAACAGATTGTAGAGATAAAAAGACATGTGACAGGAGAGCTTTTTTTGTGAGCCTTTTTTGAAAACTTTATTAACACCCATTTGTAGCACATAATGTTTGCATTCCTTCTGTGGAGCTGGTACCGTAGATAACACCTCCCAAGCTCCTCTGAGTCCCCTCTCCCTCGCTTTCCCCTCCCCATCTCTCCATCCTCTTCCCATTTGAGAAAGTTCTATCTCCCTACTGCCTAGGATCTTGTATCTTGCCCTTTCTTCATAATTTGGACTACTCTCATAAGGAAACCAGGCTATATGTAATCCAGCGCTTATGGTTTGCTACAGTTAGCATTATGGCCTCAGGTGTACCCACTTACCTACACCGGAATCATCTTTCTTTCTGGCAGGGTAGAACAATGTTGGGTGTAAACACTATATTTTCTTTGCCCATTCATCTACGGATGGACATATCGGCTGCGTCTAAGATGGAGCTATAAGGAATCGTGCTGTTATAGTTATGGGTCATATTTAAAATGAGACAACCCAAAAAAAGTAACAAGTTTTTGGTATATATCAAAGGCCTTCTACTTCACTCTGAACTATTGAATTACAAGCACAGGGGACATGATTTGATACCTTACAATCAATCCTGTAGTTTAAAAAGTTATTACTGTAGGACAATTTTTCCATACCACAAAAGTGTACAGTCTTCAAGGAATATAAGCAAGCTAAAATGTTATAATATATTTCCACTTGTTTTCTTTATGAAATAAACCTGTTTTAAAACTAAAAAATGGCTGTTGGAAAAAACTCCAGAATTGTAAACAAATTTCTTCCTGTTGATATTTATTGGCTGTTCCCATCACTGATTTCAACTTGGAGAATTTTCTAGCCCAGAATACCAAATTTATTCTACAAGGTAGAGATGTCTGAAAGAGAACAGCAATGCCACGTATGCAGAGCAAATCAATTTGCAAACTTTTTGATTTATCTTTCTGTCTTGGGAATCTTAGATACGCTAGATATCCTTGTTTATGTGGTGAGAAGTTATAGAAATTGGTACCTTCTGTTCTTCATGCTATACCATCGATGAGGTCTGCCCCCCCACTCCCACACACATACACAGATAAATACCTTACTCATGTGCCAGTATTTCAGTGTAACATTTGCACGAAGAAAATCCAGGAAATATAGTCACTGTGGAACGATCATGAACATGGCCCATAGCTTTTCCTAGTCTTTCCATTTCCGCTCTCCTACATCCAGAAAGATGTGTAACAGCGAGTGCTGGAGCAAGATGGTAATTAAGGCAATAAAGTCAAGAGCAAATGGGATAAGAAGGGATGGGAATGAGAGCAAACTTAGGGCTCCAACATATGGCCAATTCCCAAGCCAGTTAATTGCCAAGAAAATCTACATTCCATCACATCCCTCATCTCTCCCTCCACGAGTTTTCACAAAGCCCAACCTAGTAGTGCACACCTGTAATCTTGCCCTTGGGAGGCTGAAGCAGAAGGACTACTGTGAGACTGAGGGCAGCCTGGAGTACAGAGTGAGTTCAAGACTAGCCTGAACTACAGAGTGAAACCCTCTCTCAATTACCACAGCTTTCCTTACTGAACTATTCTTCATAAGATCAAGGTATCTTTGTTGAATGGTTGTGCCAGGCTCTGTGATAGGAACTTAGAAGATAACAATTGAAAATCATGAAAACTGTTGTGGCTTTCATCAAGATGTCCACCCAAAGCCTCATGTGGTCATAGGTGGGGCTGTTCACAAGTGGCTGGATTTAGAGTGCGTGGTGCTGGGATCAAGGGTGTGATCATAAAATTCATCCACTAACTGGTTTGGCAGAGTTTTGGGTGTGCATGGTGAAAAGGCTCACACTAGCTATGGGAGGCACCACCTGAAGCCTGCTTCACTCTCTGCTGCCTTCTGCCCGGCAAGAACTACTTCTACTCTGTGGTATCCCTCTGCCAGGTACCACCTGACCCTAGAGCCAGCCAACTACAAACTGAAACCTCTACAAACTGTGAGCTACAATAAACCTTTTCTCCTATGGGTGTCGAGTATTTTGTCTCAGCACTGAGAAAAGTAACCAAGACAATTACTAATAATCATGTGGCATATATTATGTGCTTTGCCATTGTGATAAATGTGGATAAATTAATCTCATTAAATCTTCAAAACACAGAAGTAGAACTTATTGTTACACACAAAAAATACTCAATATGACCTTGGGTAAATATTTGAACTTCAAGTAGAGGAAATGGAATTAGAATCCAGTCTGAGCCAATCCGCTCTCAACCACTCGGGAGACCCGTCAAGTGAAAACAGGGACACAGCAGTGCACTGCTTGATGGAACACCTTCATGAGCAATTTAACTTGCATTTGGACAGTGCAGAGTGAACAGCAAATTATAATACGTGCAGCAGGTCCTTTGAGAGAGAAAATGCAGACACAGTTGATGAAAGAAGGGCTTCTGATAGAGCTGGCCTCTGCATCTCAGCATTATCACACAGAGCAGAATTTAGATGGGAAATAACAGAAACAGAAGAACCCAAAGAACCCAGGAGATGTGAGAAAAATGTAGACAACTGGCAGAGGCCGTAGTCCATCAGGATGGGGAAAGATGGGGTGGAGGAGCAGAAGGGGGAGAGAACCACGAGCCAGAGAAGCAGGAATGGTTGAAAGCAAGAGGAAGACCACCTAAGTCCAAGGAATACAGGCTTTATGCTGGTGGAAAAACCATGAGAGATTTTATACAGAAAGTAATATGATCCTATATATAGCACAGAGCTCCCTAGCTCAGCACTCATGACACTTTATACTGGATAATTCCTTGTTGGGCAAGAAGGTGTCTTATGCATCGCAGGACACTTGGCACCTCCCTGGCACCTAGCCCCCAGATGCCAGCCGCTCCCTCCCCTACACTGTGACGACACAAAGCAGCTTCCAACATTGTCAGGTGGCCTCCAGATGTTGGATGTCTGTGAACAGAGAACCACTAGGACACACTAGGAAAGTGGCTTGGAGGCCAAAGCGGGCAAAGCCAAGAAGGCAGTGAAGAGGCCAGCATGATAATTCAAGCAAGTGGCAAGTGACCATGACAGGTGATTGTTCCCATTCATTCCTTTCAGGCAAGTTCTCGTCATCTAGCTTTCTAGAACCAGCTAGAGAAAATTCCAAGTCCTTCCTGTGCAAAACTCTCTTCAATTTTAAACTTATAGCATCTAGTTGTGTCATGATCGATTCTTCCTCAGCTCAGACATTTCCTGAACTCATCAGCACAGCTTTATACTTGTCAAGGACTATCACAAATGTCTACTTCTCAATCCTGACCTCTCCACAACTCTCTGGTACATTAAATCCCAGCCAATGTCCTGAGTTTCTCTATTGTACTGACAGCAAGCATTCTCCTTCACAAAACCTGAACTTCGGAATCAACAGAACACTCTTTCACCTCTGAAATGCTAGACATCATTCTTCTTTCTTCTGTTCATAGCCTCCAGTAAGTCCATTCTTGCTAAATTCTCACTACCTCTGTTCTTTATGATCCTCAAAAACTTGAATCTTTGTATTTGTTAACTTTCTCTTAATCTATTGATTTACTTCTCTTTTAGCATAAAACTTAAAGTTTATGTCAGCAATATCAGTTTTTTGCCCTATATTAATTACCACTAGGACATCCCTAAGAATCATAAATTTTAGATATTGAAAAAATAATTATCAGCCCAACCTGATAGCTCCGTGGACTAATGAGCCTGCTTAGGCAGAGCACAGCAGCTCGGAATTGATCCCCAGCGTGCTGTGCCAGCCCCACCCACGGGGCACACTGATACAGCGAYTGACACTGGGCRTGGTGGCGTGCACCTGTAATCCCAGCACTTGGGAGGCTGAAAACAGGAGAATTGCTACAAGTCCTATCTATATAGTGAGACCCTATAGACCCTGTAGACCCTGCCCTAAATACAGGAGGAAAAAAAAAGCTATCATCTTTCTTAAAACCTTTTCCTTTTAGCATTCTGACTCTTGGTAGATAATCCAAGATGTAAATCAAAACCACAAAGAAATCATGTGCTCCATTCCCTGCCCCCCAATCACATGACAATTCCAGCCAATTCTAAATCCTAAATATCCCTTGTAGCTACCTCTTTGCATTCCTAATGCTCTGACTTTCCATTTAGGCTCTTTTCCTTCTTTCTTTCTTTTTTTTCTTGCTTTTTTTTTTTTGTGTGTGTGTGTGTGTGGAACCAGGGATTGAACTCAGGCCCTTGCGGGAAGCACTTCTACTGAGCCATCTCCCCAGCCCCTAAGCTCTTTTCTGATCACAAAGAGACTAATTTTCACATTCTTCAGTCTGTTCTCCACTATGCCAACAGAGAGGTGTTTTATGAATGCCAGTGTGTTTATGGTTTAACTGCTCAAAGTTACTCAAAAGCATCACTTAGGGGACACGGATTTCTTTATTTTGCACGTCTGGCCTCCTTTCCACCTGCATTCTCCCGCTGCACACTCCAGAAATACCACACACTACGTTTGCGTGCGCTCTTGTGATAGCTGCTCCCGACAGCAAACTCCTACTCATTCCTAAGGTCTTGCCCCAAGTATTACCTCCTGAGCTACCAAGGAGACTCAGTTACCCCTTCCCCTTCGCCCCGCCTACAGTGTCCACCTCCTTTAGAA
>NDGN011531149.1:3083-17356 GCA_002564285.1 Tympanoctomys barrerae
GAACTCAGGCCCTTGTGCTTGTCAGGGAAGCACTTATTCTACTGAGCCATCTCCTCAGCCCCATCTTATTTGTTTCTATCCTCTTTCAAACAACCACATTTTTCTCTTTTTAAAAAATTAAACTGATTTTGTGCAAAACTGTTTTGAATACGAGCCACATCTTCATGTCAAAGAGTTAGACTAAAAGTTATAAATTTCTATTTCTGCAGATTTATTGTAGAGACTCTTGTGTTACTTATTCCTCAGATTTTAGAAGATTTGTGTTATCATCACCCCCCAAAAACTCAATGTGATGTGTTCAAAATTTTACTAGTCACACTGAAAAGAGAAAAAAAAAAGCATGATACATCATACACCATGATAAACTACCCCATGTGGTTTGGATAAATTAAATACTTTAAGCTTTCAGTCTCCCTAATGATTTGGAAATGAAGCAGCTGTGATTTATGGCTTCATCTGATAGGCCAGATCTGAAGTTTACACTTTGAAAAATGCCATATTTAAATTTCCCTATAAATAAAAAATCATATTACTCTAAAAATCCAGCCTAGGATGTGCATGCAATAAATCAGAGCTTCTCCTACTAGGAGGAGAAATCTTTAAGACTGATGAATTTCTACCTTGGAAAAAGGGACCCAGGAAATGAGACCCAGACCTGTGCCTTTGCCATCACTTAGCTTCTGGGTATCGTTCCCTCTCATGCAGTCCTCTATTGCCTCTCCCAAGGTCCACTTCAGACATGCGTTCTTTCAGCTACAGAGTCCAGGTCAATTTTTTGAAATCTTGATACTAATATCAATCTTGCTACCTTGTGTTTGTTTATTATTTTAAATGACAAGACAGCACTTGCATTCTGCTAGCATTCCCACATAATAATAAAATAGATAAGAAAAATGAAGCACATCATATGGGGGGAACACCCTTTAGGGTGTTAGAGCTGTTAGCTGACCTGGGGTCTTTTGTCCTCTTTCTCTGTCTACCTTGTAAAAATATTCCTGCTCTCTCTGAGACCTTCATATTGGAGAAGATTAACTTATTTGATTTATAAATCTTCTTCTTTTAGTGACAATTAAATAGCTCAATGATCCTGTAGTCCATTGTGTACAGTGGAGCAAAACTAAATTAGATTCTTTAACAGTTTCTAATTCTCTCTGAGTTCTTAATAAGGAGAAAAATGTCCCTCCTATGCAGGGCTGTCATGAAGATTAGACAAAATAATGTATACATAATTCTTAGAGCAATTTGTGGTGCATAATATGCACTCAATAAATAGTAGTTGTAGTTATTATTTTTATAATTAGTACTATTGACGTTCTCATTATTCTGCTAAACAATGACCAGGCACTAAGGGAGAGAATTAACATAAGAAGTTTCAGAGACAAGGAGGCATTAAGGAAGGACCTCTTTTTCTGCTTGCCTCATAGACATGGCAGTGGGCTAGCAGGTGGCAAAATCAAATGAGACGTTGATTGAGTCTTCACAATATGTAAGACTCACTGGGTGCTACTTCGGAATGTGCAGACATTCCATTTCTGCCATGTAAGAAGTCTTGGGCTTAGGCAGGTCGTGCAACATTTTGAAGCTAATTATTTATATCTACAAAATGGAGCAATAGTCCTTACCTTATGTGGTGGCAACGAGAATTAAACAAAACTATGGATATGAAGCACTGAATTCTTGTATCTGTTCTATAAAAAGTTGTCTAAAACAAAAGTTGCTGCGATGCCTATTGCTCTTATTAGCGTGATTGATTTTTCTGGCACAGCTTTCTGTCCCCACTAAACTCAAAGCCACTCAACTCCCGTGCATGCAGCCCTCCCCTGGGTCCCCATCGCTTACTCCTGCTGTACTCAACTGTCTCATTTGACAGCTTCTGCTAGTTCATGGTCTTTCCATTTGCTCTGCTCAGGTTTTGCAGAAGACCTCAGCCGACTGAGAGGAGCCCTCGCTTCATTTATGATTCATAAGGTGTCGAGTATACAGATGGCACTATATAAATGTTTAATAATCACCATATGCTTTCCCCAGAAATTCTGTCACTCAGCGAGCAACACTGACTGAAGGCTTCTCGCCTCACTGACGGAGGTGGCTCAGATGCACCTCTCGTGCTCTAGGAGCCCTTGGCTAGTTGTACGTGCTCTGCAGGACTTGAGGACAGCAGTTCATTGCAGGAATGGGGTGGAGTTCAGAGATCACCAAATTGAGGCATTCAGGTAGAAAGGTGTTTCCTATGCTGGATGTCACTCTGTGTCAAAGCTCAGTGAGCTGTAAAGTCCCGGTGTCCATATCAATTATCTATTACAGAGCATCACTGTAGATGGTTGAGTGACCAGGAGGTTTTCAGCTGGGTCTGCTTCCAGCATGATCTCATTTCTCCTGGCTGTCTTCTAAGAAGGCTTCGCACCGTCTCGTTGTCGCCAAGGTCCTGTGCTGTGGCTGGGAATGCATATGGAATGGGTGGAGGCAACAGCGCACTTGACAAGCGGAAGTCATGATTGTCTGGTCTTCTGACAGTCGTCGATGTGCTCCCCTGACCTGTAAATGTCGCAGCTGACTGATTGCAGTAATTGATTGAGTAAACATTTGTCAATAGCCTTCTAATGAAAGAGAAGTGAGCAGGAGATATCGCTGGAGCAGCTAGGAGCTAGAATTACTTAATGAAGAAGCATTGACCCATATTCTGACTCCCAAATCCCCATCTGTAGCATGAAAATGCATCTGGGCAAAGCTTCGGTATAACTACCATGCGCTGGACCAGAGCTCTAGCGTGTGTCTGGTGTCTGTACATGGAACACAACCTTCAGCCTTGCTTGATGTGTCCTGGACAATGGATCTGCATCATTCTTTTGTGAAAACTGAACATGGATTGACAACATTTAAAATCAGGTTATTTTACATCAAAATCTATGCTTCTAGAATCTCCTGGAAAAATCAATGGCAGCATTGGACCTACATTTCTACAGGGGAATTGCTGTCTGGCCTGGGTGGTCACCCCTTCTGGAAATGTGGCATCCTTGCAATTTGCCCCTAGCCTCGCCCCTCACCTAGCATGCCAATTATTTCATTCCTTAGTGTTCATTCTGTGATCCCTACAGGACTTCTAGTATGCTATCCCCATGTTATATGAAAAAATAGTAATTCCAGTCCCCAGGTTAAGGGTATTCATGGTGCTATAAATCTGTACTGCAGAAAATATTTTTTAAAACAACCAACAAATAAGAAAAAATCGGGCTTTCTGGTCTATTAAATAGCCCAGACATCTTATGTCTATCATGATGGTTATCCTACAAAAGCAACCACTTAAAAATCTTTACCTTACCCTGTCTCCAATAATAACGGGACTATGCCTGAAGGAAGCTCACACTTCTAAGCTGAGGATGCAACATAGTATTGAGCTACATCACCTATTTCCAATGACCTAGTGTGAACTGTCTGATTCCTCAGGAATCTTATTCCTCAGGCACCAATAGGGTAAGAGGTTGGAAAGTAGACTCTAAACCCCAATGTTGTATGTCAGGTGCAGTAACCTGTGATCAGCAGCTCCTACCAATGAATCTGATTGGCTGACAGCTGCACTCACCAAGAATATGAACTCGAGGGTAGTGTTTCCCTCAGTGCAGGCTCCAGGCCACTTAGTGCAGAAAAACGCTGAAATCTTGAGTTTGCTGTCCTGAGAATAACAGTTCCTTTCTTCCACAATACTTGGCATGGCAGCCGTGACCAGAGTCAGCAGCCTGAATTATGAATCTCCTCTCATCAGAGATAAGCCTCCAGGCAAGAAGGACTGAGCTGGCTTTTAGTGAAAGGAGAGAAACTGTTACCCGAAGGCTCTCCAAGGTACAGTGGCCCCAAGAGACAGCTCTCAGATGGCTTCCTGTCCAGGGCTCAGTCTCCTCCTTCTGATGATGAGCTCCAGATGGACTCCGCCCATTGGGCACTGCAGAAGGCATCCTGGAGATTGCTCCTCCCATGGCTGTAGCTCTTCACCTGTGGCTCTTCTTTCAGTGGCTTAAGGCTCATGGGTACAACAAAAGCTGAAAATGTAGAACTCAGAGTTTAAACAAAAATGTAGGATTTTCATCTGTTTTGTTTGGTGGGGAGTGATTTTTCTTTCAGTGACTTCGAGCTCATGAGTACAGCAAGGACAGAATGTGAATTCATAGAGCTTAGGCCTTTGTTAGGCTTTTGTTACACCTTTTATTTTCTTTCTCCCTGCAACTGCTCTCTTATAACTACTCAGCGGTGACTATCTTTCTTTTGTGACTGGCTGAACACCCAGGTCATCTTGTCACTTTGCTAGTCACCCTTATAGGTCTCAAATGAACAATCTCCATTCAGACATTATAATACGCAGCCTAAAATATTAATGAAATTTATGGAAAGATGAGAATTTCCTTTCTCGAGGCTGCAGAGATAGCTCAGGGGTCTAAGTATCTCCCTGGCAAGCACAAGGACCTCAGTTCAACACCCAGTACTGCATGTCATGGAAGCCAGCATAACCAAGCGTAGGGGCCGGGGAGATGGCTCAGTGAAATAAGCGCTTGGGGCCTGAGTTCAATCCCTGGTTCCCTACCCCACCCCCCCCAAAAAAAAACAAGCATGGTGCTGCATGCCTGTGATCCCAGTCCTAGGGAGGGTGAGACAGGAAGATCACTATAAGTGTGAACTGTGTAGTGAGACCCTGTACCAAACAAATAAATAAAAAGACTTAAAAAAAAAAAAAAAAAAGAATTTCCCTTTTCCTTTCCATCCTAACAACTACAGCTTCTGTCTCATTTTCTCGGCTGCCACCATTGCCAATAGCAGTTGTTTCAAATATTCCTTCACACCCAACAGGGAAGGAGAAAAGGATGAAAGGGAGGCAAAGAAATAAGCAAATTCCTACTAACTTTGCTCTGTGGTAAGATGGCTCTTCTGTCTCGGGCCCGAGTAGAAAGCCCTGTGGGATGAGCATTTTTTGGAGGCCCGCTCCAAACTGGGCACAGTGCCTTTGCCGAGTGCACCCACCACAACTTCAGTTACAGGGAACATAGAGTCGTGCAAGCCCACTAACAGAGCTCTCTGTATGTTCTTGTGCTTTCCCAGGACCCCTCACACACGTGTAGGGAATCCCATGAGTTTGGCAAGTGGAGCTGAGGTTGGTTCTCTCCCTTGCACACCATGGGAAATCACCCCTACATTCTTTCCCTAACACTGATTCTGGACACATGGAGTCACCTGTATCATCTCTGCTGCCCTAGAGCAGCTTGCTGCCCTTTTCCTGTCTCTAGAGCTACATAGACAGCGAGTCATTGACCTAATCCTTTTCCTGAGATCCTGGACCTACATTTCAAGCTGTCCGATGGTTATCACAGAAGCACCACTCTCAGCCAGAAGGGAGGAGCCAGCTGGCCTCCATAGCCAAGGACGCAAGAGTCTGTGGCAGCTTTCTCCCTAAGAGTTTTTCTCATGGAATCTTTCCCAGATCATTTACATTCCACTTGGGAAAGAGGTGTTATACCATTTTTCTATGTTAAGAGATATGATTCCTAATAAGTCTTAAACTTAATAAATGAAAATTTCCAATAAACAAATATCCAGTTGTGTCATGTTCAGGATTGTTCTAGAGAAAAATATTTTTCAGAATAAAACATGAGAAAGACCAGTATTGCTGTTCTAAGAAAATGGCAAGATCAGACTGGGTGTGGTGGCGTGTGCCTTCAATCTCAGCACTTGGGAGGCTGAAAATAGGAGGATCACTATGAGTCTGATCTCTGTAGTGAGACCCCATAGACCCTATAGTAAATACATTTTTAAAAGGAAAACATGTCTAATTGCTATTTATCAATAAAATTCTGAAAAAAAAGAAACAAAAAGGAAAATAGTGACACCATAAAAAACATTGTCACTGGCTCAGGCTGATGGTAAGGCTCAACCTCAGAAAACTTCTGGGAGAGAGAGATGCTAACATCTGTGAGCAACAAGGACATCTGACCTGTGGGGCAGGGAGTGCTCCTTCTACAGTAACTCTGGATCACTACTGTCGTACTGCTCACAACACTGTGACTGTCCACCATTGTTTCCCCATTAGACTGAGAAATTTTAGAGAATGCACCTGTATTTTATTCATCTTGAAATCTTAACACACTGACCAGGATCCAACAATTAGCAGGCAATAAAGAAATGCCAACTCAGTGGAGTAAAAGTAGTTCCCCTTCTGTAAACTTTTCTTTGATCCATTTCCTCTGATGAACTGGTAGACATGCCTGACAGCTTAATCATTGCTTCAAAGGCAAATCTGTTGAAAGATAGTTGCAAGTGCACTTGAGGAGTTATCCTGTCTCTGTCTCATTCTCTAAAATCATTTCACCATGGGGTATGTCAACCAGAAGAGATCATCCACCCCTGCTATATTTCTTTCACCTGTGTCCAGATATCCTGATTTCTTCACACTGAGCATACAATTTTTCATCTTCAGAGACAAAAATACCTTCTGCACTGTTCACCACGTCCTCCGCTTCTTCTGTGTAGCATTTCATTCATTATTTCCACAAAGGTTTTCCATGCTCTATGTAGGTGGCCCACAAGTGCCTGCCCTCCTGAGACCTGCAGCTCTTCCCATGAAGGAGTGGTGCTTTATTTTCTATTTAGAAAATAGTTACACGGATCAGCTGAATAGATTCTGACTGCCGCATTGTGCTGCACAGCATCCTTTTCCAGATAACCTTCAGAACCCTGGCTGTGCTCTAGAAAGCCACCTGCACATCAGTTTCAGATGGGCGAGAGCTGTGTTCATTGGCCAAGGCAATTACAGTGCAGCTCTTTTGGGGCTCCAGTGATTGATTCAGGCATAGATAGGTTATTCTACCAAAGCAAAGCAATATTACGACTTTCTCTTAGACTTGCAGGAAGCTTTTTGCTTAATTTAAGCCCAAGAGGATCTAATTTCTCAATAGCTTTCTTTATAATGAGAAGGGTAGAGTTTGTCTAAGAATGATAGCAACTCAAGAAAAATGGAAGAAAAAGAGAGACTGGGCCCCATGGTGGCAGTATCCGAGTCTTCCAAAAATACTAGGTCTTACTGAGTCCTTTTTTGGTTTTTTGGGTTTTGTTTGTTTGTTTGTTGAGTTTTTGGAGGGTTTTTTGTTTTTTTTTTTTTTGGTGGAACTGCAGTACAGCGTTTCAGGATAAATCCTGAAGGGATTTGACTGACCTTATCAGATAAAAAAAAGTTACATTTCTTGTCATATAGGTCTCGCTTTATCTTGGTCTTAACCATCTTCAGAAAAGTGTGAAAACAAAGTATAAAAAGCAAAGCCATATTAATATGCTGAGCTGTACAAGGCTCAAGTCAACAGCTTCTGACATTGCCAGTCCTATGGAAAACCCAACACTATTATGAGCTACTGGACTATATTGGAATATTTTGCTGAATTCACACACCTATAATATTTAGATGATAATGGAACACCTTTCTGTGACAAAACTGAACAAAAAAGGAGGATACAGATGAACAACCATTCTGTATCTGTATATTCAAAATAGTTAGGATAGATATAAAGCTACTTTCTCTTAATTCAATGATTAAAGAGATTTGTTCTAATAGTGTTTGTGGACTAGATATCATGTCTGCATCTTGTACAGTGAATAACCACTACGACAACAATATGCAATGTATTAATTATTGAAGCTGTCCTACTAATCGGTTTTGAAACTATCTCATTGCTATTTGTTCCTAAATAAAATTATTAAAAAATACTAGATCTTAAGTCAACTCTACGTGTTGTATATTTATTCTATTGCATATGATTATGTATTATGTTTTGAAGATAAATAGATCAAACAACTTTTTTTCAGTCACAATCCAAATGACCTTAACAGATTAATACTTTCAAAGGCAAATCCTCCTGTAATTTTATATTTCTACAACTCATCTTGTACATACAGAGAACATTGACTGTAACATTTTGAGGAGTGTTTTTGTGGACTTGGGTGACACACTAATAATGTGCACTCTTGTCCAGTCCCTGAGAGACAAGGATAACATCTTTTCTCAAGGAGCTCACAGTTTTAAGAGGCATTAGATTCTATTCAGAAGGGATATGAACAAACAACATGTGGAACAATGTGGTGAGAGCTTAAATTTTTAAAAAAATTATTTTTAATTTTTTTGAATGATCTTAATTTACAGTGGCAAATTAATGAGCAGTTTAAACAGGTAGATGGGGAAGGAGGAGGACCTTTTCTATCCTGCCTTCTTATTAACATTGTTGAGAGCTGTGAAATAGTTTTGAGGCAGAAGAAGAGTTGTCTCTTGTGGATGCGGTTTTCAAACATGGTATTTTGGGAAGATGCAGAGATTCCTACAAGCACCAGGTTGCCAGCTGCCTGCTGTACTTGCCCAAGATAGGAATTCTGCTCTGCCCTCACATGCACCCCATTCACCCGGGGAGCAAAGGAAGCACACAGCACCGGGGCTCCACCTGGACACCCTGCTCCACCCAGCCTAGGACAGGACCTGGTGACTCCAGGGTTCAGCCGAGCTTGGAAACCACCACCTGACCGGAAGGAGCTCATTATTTTGACAATGTTACCAAATGCTGCACATCCTGCTAGGTAGATTTGCATACTGATTTCTTTGTCCTTCATATTAAAAAAAAAATAAAAAAACACTTCTGAACAAAATATGACCACGATTTTATGTATAAAGAAACAGATATTCTAAACGATGACATAGTTTGCCCAGTGAGACCAATATAAATAACAAAATCTGGAGTATAATCTCAGCTTGTTCTGACTCCCTAAAGTGTTACCTATCTATTCCCTTACTGTCACTTAGGTTCTGTTATTCTTTCGATGAGTTTTAAAGAAAATATGTGGTTAGCTCCCAGAGTAGAAAATATCTCTAAAAATGAGTAGCAACCAAAGATAAACCACCTACCTGCTTAGTGACACAACCTCACAGACCTAGGTATAAAAGGCGTATCCCGGTGGAATAATAGACCAGCTTTCAGCCATCCCCAGGCCCCCAGGCTGTGAATCAAATGCCCATTATTCAAATCTCCTTGCACTGGACAACACATGGTCCCTGTGACTCCTCAGAAGCACAAGTCACATAAATCATCTGATGAGAAGTCAATTTCAGCTCCTTCATCCAAAGGGCAGGCTCTATGCAAATGTGTCTGACCCCTTCTCCTCAAGCCACCGCAAAAGGGGAGCAGGAAGAGCTTCCTGCTGGGGAAGGAGGGCTGGGAGAGACAGAGGGCAAAAGCAGCGGTGGGAGAAGCAAGATTTGCCTCCTGGGCACAAGGATAGAGTCTCTTTGTCTATCTCCGCCTTTTCCTTTGTGATCGGAACAGCTGGGGCTGCAGCCAGGGGACAGGAAGGGTCTGCCATCTCCCAAGACAAAGGTAGAATCCAGTGTGTAGGCAGTGAAGCTGTGAAGGGGAAGAAGATGCTGCCTTCTGCCCTCTCACCCAGATGGCCTCCCAGCACAGGCGCCTTCTTTCTGCTTCCCATGTGACGCCTTCCCACCTTCTGTCCTCGGATTGCTGGAAGCCACGCAGTGCTGTGCTCATCTCACTGTTAACACAGCAGCTCTTTGCTTGGCAGACAGCAATTTGATTCCCATACATATCTTCAGCCTTGCCACGGCCTGGGGTTAGTGACCTTTCAAGGTATACAGCAGGCCTCTTTCTTTTGGGCCTTCCCTTACAGATTTCCTTCACCTGTAATTCTCTTCATTCCTTCTCATGGGAAACACCTACGTGGTTGTTAGTTCTGCTCAATTTCTGGCAGTACTGCTGAACAGAGTGACTTTTCTAGTGTTAATGAATAATTGTCCCCTCAATTGCTCTGGACAACACTAGGGAGACAATACAATATTTACACATGTGTGTCTGACTTATTTCACTTATAAGTACAGTCTCTAGTTGCATCCAATTAGCTAAGAAAGTCTCAAGATTTTCTTTCTTTATAGCTGAGTAATACTCCATTGTATAAAAATATCATCTCATTTTTTTAATCCATTCTCCAGTTGCTGGCCATTTGTGTTGTTTCCAAAACTTAGCTACGACAAATTGTACTGCTATAAACATGGATGCTCATATACTGCTGTGGTATGATGTTTTCAGTTCTTCTGGAAAAAAATACCAGGAGGAGAATAGCTGGGTTGAAAGGGACTTCCAAATCTAGTTTTGTGAAGAGTCTCCATACTGATTTCCATAGTGGTTGCACCAGTCTGCACTCTCACCAACAGTGGAAAACCTTCTTTTTTCCTCACAGCCCCTCCAGCATTTGTTATTGGTTGACTTCCTCATGATAGCCATTCTTTATGATGTGAGATGGAATCTCAATGTTGTTTTCATTTGCATTTCTCACTTTTTTCCACAGCCCTGTTCTGTGCTCCTAAATTTCCACACCAGTAGTTGTCAAAGGTTAGCGTGCATCGGAACAACATGCAAGCATCTTAATGTTCACTTCTCTGAATCTAATCTCTGGTTACTAATCTAGTAGGTCTTGCAGGGCGCTAGGAGTTGGAATTTGCAGTAGATTCCCCATGATACTGGTGCTGCTGCCTTGGGTTAACACTGGGATTCACTGGTCCGCATGGACCCAAGTACGTGTGTTCAATTGCTTCATGATGGTTCAGTCATCTCCCCGCACACTCACCAGTCCATAAGACAAAGGCAGATACTGAAAAGCATTACCTAAATAAATTCAAGTACCTTACTTATCCATTTTTGTATGATAAATTGCCCATCCCCAAGGCACAGCTTAAAACAACAAATATTATTGCATCGTTTTTATTCGTCAAGACCCTGGAATAGCTTAGCTGAAGGCTTCTGTTTCAAGGCCTCTTAGGATGTTGTGGTCACACTGCTGGATAGGGGTATAGCCTCATGGGAAAGCTCAAGCAAAGGAGGGGCCTCCTCCAAGTGGACACATGAGGTCTCAGCTTCTCCATGGTGGTAGCGAAACACTCAGGTCTTCACATGGACTTGACTGTTGACTTCCTCCAAGTGAACCAACTGACTTTCCCTGGAATAAATGATCCAAAAGATACAGTAAACCACACCCAGGCTGCAAGTCATAGTCATGTCTAACTAGCCTTAGAAATTACCACTTTTGCCATGTGCAAGAACACAGACCTTACAAGCTTCCCGGGCTAGCTATCACTCACACACGAAGGCAGAACCAGGTCAGTGACAGGAAGTGGAGGTGTTCTTTTTTTTGGTTAGAACACCCTTTCTGAGGGGATGCTACAAAAAGACACTTAAATGAAAAGGAACTGCCCACTATATATAGCATGAAGAGTAGAAAGTTACAGGCAGAGGAAAACAAATGGCCTGCAAAGGACATGAGCTCAGTATAATATTTGAAGCAAAGAAACTAGGCCAGTGTACTTACAGCGGAGGGGTAACCGTCATTATTAATATGAACACCAATATGATTTCTAAAATATCCACAGTGCTCAGGGTCTTACCGGCCACATGAAGAAGGAAAAGTACATTTCTTTTAACTTCAAGGAACTGACCTTTCCGTCAAGGAAAAACTCTTTTTTCAATTAGTGGAATTAGAAAAATGTCTGGATAATTCAGCTTCAATACATTTCCATTACCACACCTGCTAATTCTCCCTGTGTGAGTTCCAATTATGTTTCATCAACCCAGGAGCAAAAATTTGAGGAAAAAAAAAGTACTAATTAACTGAGTGAAGCAAAGGCTATACTTTATATTTATCAAACTTAATGAGCCAAGATCTTTCCAGTATTGAAGGATGCGCAACCTAGAATCACAGAACATCAGAGGACATCTCCACGGTGCCACCACCCTTCCTCTTCACCTTAAACTGTATCTGCAGCCAGCAAGCTACAGAAACCAGGTCAAGGTCTCCCAGCTTGTTCAAAAGCCCTCCACCCACTAATTCCATTAATGGACTGAAAGCGCACAGTCACAAGCCAGGTGCTCAGAGCTGCAGAGAAGTGGGCTCAGGGTGTGGCGGTCATCTTGTCACGCCCAGCCAGATGGGATCCAGAGGCTGCTTTCCCTAACTGTAGGTGGAGCCAGAGAAAGGAGAAGCAGCAGCTGAGAAGCACCTCTGGACATCTCTCCCGCCCATAGTGGTGATGCGTGAGCTTATTTACCTTACCTGTAGGGTTCTATAACTCACCTGCAAAAGAACGTCGAATCCTGCTTCACAATACCATTTTTTCCTTTTCTGACTGGAAGAGTTAGCGAACTGTGTCTCAGGGGCCCACCCAGCCCACTGCCTGATTTTGCATCACCCATCTGTGAGTCACAAATGATTTTTACATTTCTAGATAGCCAAGTCAAAATCGAAAGAAAATAATACTTGTCATAGATGAAAACTAGGAGAAATTCAAATCTCACTCTACATAAATAAAGTTGGCTCACAGTCACATCCACTTGTCTCAGTGCTGCCTAGGGCTACTGCTCCACCACAGTGGCAGGGCTGAGTGGCTCTGACAGACTCGGTGGGCTGCGAGCACAAAGCGTTCACTGTGCTCCCACTCAGGGAGATGTCTTTGGACCGCTGGTGCAGCCAAATGTCCAATGTACCTAGATTCCTTCTCTGTGCCTCCGATCTTCCTCGTTATCCTGTCTTGCCAAGCAAAACTTCAATGTAAGTTTCCAATCACAGTACAGTTGTCTGTGAGGCATAGGTCTGGCTTGTGAAACTAGGGTATTTGGGTTTATGATTTACAGATACTTAAAACGGCAGTCTCAGTTTTCTGCCCAAACCACTCAGGCTCTGTCTGCTTTCCTAGAAACATCCTATGTCAGTACAGCAGGAGAAGGAGGGAATTGCTCACCTCTCCCAGCTGCAACCATGAAAGACTCTGATGTGGCTGTTCTTCTTCTATCTCCATGGCCCATGCAGTCCTGGACTACAAAGAGAGCGAACCTGGAGCACATAGATGACTCCACCGCGCCCAGGCACGTGAACTCCCAGACAGCTTGCTGGCGAGGTGGAAACAGGAGGAGGCAGCTGAGGGACACCTTGCCTCGGCTCCTTGTTGGAGGTACAGTTTGCAGGAAGATTCCTTGCTAGGCTAACTGGGACCAAAAGCTCTTACATGCATCAAGGAGGTATTAGGCAGTTGAATGTATTTTCAAGGTGTGTTTTTCTCAATTCTAGCCAGATATATAAAGTAAAACCAAATTAAGGTATTTGTTCATATCTAGTAAATAGTTTGAGACAAAATTTGGAATTACATAAATCAGTGTTTATAACACTGCGGGCAATAAAATAAAAACACCAATAGGTAAATATCATCATTTTCAAAAGCAGATCAATTAAGTCTGTTTTCAGCTACTATAACAGAATACCTGACACATGCATAATTTATAATGAACAGAAATTTATTGTTTACAGTTCTGAAGGCTGAGTAGACCCAGATCACAGCTAGCATCTGGCAGGGAACATCTCACATTATCCTATGGCAGGAGGTAAAAAAGCAAGAGGAAGAGAAACCGAAAGCGAGAGGACAGGAGAGGAGAGGACAGGACAGGAAAGGAGAAAGGAAGGGAGAGGAGGAAAGGCCAGGGGAGGGGAAGAGAGGACAGAAGAGGACAGGGAGAGGAGGGGAGGGGGGACAGGGCGGGAGAGGGGAGGGGAGGGGAGGGGAGAGGAGGAGAGGGAAGGAGAAGGGAGGACAGGAGAAGGGAAAGGAAGGGAGGGGAAGGGCGAAGGAGGGGAGGGGAAGAGAGGGCAGGAGAGGACAGGAAGAGGAGGGGAGGGGGGACAGGGCAGGAGAGGGGAGGGGAGGGGAAAGGAGGGAGGGAGGAAAGGGAAGAAGAAGGGAGGACAGGAGAAGAGAAAGGAAGGGAGGGGAAGGGTGAAGGAGGGGAGGGGAAGAGAGGGCAGGAGAGGACAGGGGAGAGAAGGGGAGGGGGGACATTGGAGGAGAAGGGAGGGGATGAGAGGGCAGGTCCCGGCAGGAGAGGAGAAAGCAGGAAAGGAGAGAGAAGGAGAGGGGAGGAGAGGGGAGTAGAGGGGAAGGAAGGGGAGGGCAAAGGAGGAGAGGGGAGAGCTGGGACTGGAGGAGAAGGGAGAAGAGGAGCAAACAGCCCCTTTTATGAAGAACCCAGTTCAAAGGAAAGAACCGGTTCCCAAGATGCTGCCCTTACTGCCCTGAGGCAGACAGAGCCCTCTTACCGGGATCCCTTCTCTTGGCCCTTCCTCCCACACTTTTTTTTTTTCAGGTATGTTTTCCCCCCATAATTTTATTGAGAAACAAATAGCAATGAGACAGTTTCAAACCAAATTGG